>JAAXYX010002956.1:0-15748 GCA_036851915.1 Ptenothrix huangshanensis | reverse complement strand
CGAAGGGAACTGCTGCGAATGTAACTGCTAGACCATTTAGCATTTCACTTTAATAACTATTTCAATAGCGCAAGAATATCACTAGACCTGTAGTGTGGTAGTGTTGTATGTGCATGTAAACCGGGATACCATAAAATCTCTAAATATAGGCCGGGATACAATTGGAAATATTGCCCCTTTGCCCCGGTCGTCCGTGTAAAATATTTTAAAAACAAATTTAATTTGGATAAGATAGAGGTTATTGGTTTGTATGTAGGAGCAAGATGTATAATTAGCAGTCAATTTGAGGAATTTGTAAAAGAATTTAGTTTGTTATGCTCATTAGTTAATGATTTTATGATGATAGCATTACGTGGTTCTATTGGATAAAAAAAGATCAAAACATTAAGTTTGAAGATGTCGTTGTCGTTACAGACCGCAGCCACACATTGCAAAATCTGTAATTCAAAGTCATGAACATACGGAACCAATTTATAATTTTATTTCAAGAGGACAAGGCATATATTATAGTGTTGCACAAATGCTTCCCATTTTGATTTAGTTTTTCAAGGCCAATAATTTCCTTAACAGAACTTCTACCCAATTTATGTAAATCAGTGAAGGACTTTAGTGAACGCTTGTTCAAGGACACAGCTTGTAATGAATAAGAATAGAGTAGGCCACAAGTACTACGTAATTAAATTTATTACTTTCTCTCTCTAATTTCCAACTTTTGAGCAAGATGCACCATTAGAGTTCTTACTAAATTCTGCAACTCGTTTTTAAAATTTTGAATAATAATCGCCGGGTCAAAGTACAATTTCATCAAGGAAGTGTACCTGAAGGTGTTGGGTTCGTTCGCCCCTTTTAATCGCCGCAATGCTACACGCCTCCTGTATTGCAAGAGACCCGTCGTATAATTTTCTCTTTTTTTTAAATGCTGATGACGTTCGACTTGCCATAATTGATTTTATTTTATTTCAATATTTTGTAAAATTATGAATGGCAATTTTCGTAAGCTCTTTTGCTGGGTCTATTGAATCAGCATGCAGGGCAAATGGTCATCAGCTAATCCGCGGGCAGAGGCTTTCGGTATGTATCAGGACTTTGTAAAGCATAACTATCAGAAATTTCATAATAAATGATGCGGTATGACAGTTAGTGTTAATAAAGAAAGTAATAATTGTATTGCAGTGTTACCCACAATGGCAATTGCCAATTTGGGAGAGCAAAACACAGATACATTTTAAGTAATAGGAAATACATATTAATGGGTTATGATATTTATAATGATACGATATTTTAAACCTTGATGAATTCGTATATTTAAATCGTAAGACTCAAACAAATATGTAATCATTAAGTTTTTTCGGTTGTATTGGTAGTCAAAATAATGAATAGATGGGCACGCATATGAAAATTGTCCCAATCTTTTGAAGTAGCTTCAAATGCTCCATTATCCGATTTCATAAATTAAAACAGCAATTACTCATATGCGCAACCCTGTCCAGAAATTAAATGAAACTTTTAAATTTTTTAAAAACAAGGCCTGTTTGTTCTAAATTAATGTTGCTGCTCAGGTACATGTATTTGCGAGAGGTTTTACTTTTACCGGTTGGTAGTCGGTCGATAGCTGTTGCGAGTGTGAAGGGAGGGCATCAGTGACAACGACGAATGAGTTAATGCCTGAGCAGTTGGTAATTTAATAAAATAAAAAACAGAGAAATGTTCAGAGTATTTGTCTTGTTTGTTGATGAGTAATATTTCTAAGGTTGGGATTAAATAACTATTGAACAGAATGTCGCCACAAATCCAACAACGCACAATTAGTCTCAGGCAGAAAAGGGTGAGGAAGATGTGTGCGAATGAATGGACTGAATGAGAAGTCATGAAATGTTTGCAACTGGCCTCGAGGGATAGATGAATTGTGTTGAACATGGTATGAATAATGAAATGGAGGACCTGCTGGTGTGAAACAAGACAGAGGAGCATAAATTAGACGGAAGAAGGCGAGTGGAGTTGCTATTTGTCAGTTTGATTGTGATTGGAGGTTGGACGTGGAATGTTCGGGTATGCTTGCGTCAAAGTGGGGTGGACAGACGTATGCAGTGGCAGGGGAAAGTGCTAGATGGTTGTTCCAAGTGGTGCTCGAGAGCTGAGTGTGAGTAAAAGATAGGACAGAAACCTCGGAAGCTGGAAAAGGCACAATTTCCAGTCTGTTAGCATTTAATGAGTAACTCAATTTATTAAAAGTTGGTGTGGTGCTGTTGAGTTGGGTGTTGTGTTTGTTTGGTTGTTGTGGCGTTTCCTCGCTGGCTGTCGTCTGTGCTGGAGCGGGATAAAGTTGAAGGGAAGAGACGGCGGGAGTGAATTGAGTGAATGGAGGAGGCAGTTGGAATTTGTGTGTATAATTGCGTGGAGAAGATCGATACAGATGCAAAGATTATAGGCAGTTAGCTCGCCTCCATTGCTTGTGCTCGGTGCACTTGATAAGTGTGTGTGGATGATGTGCGTGATTGCGTGTGATTGGGGACGATTGTGCGATGGGGTATCAGGAGCATCATCTGTTATGTGTCCGGGATCCGACATTCCTCCGGCCATCCGTCTCTCCAACTAATGCGTGTCGTAGTCCGCCTCCACCAAGTAGCCCGATCCTCGGAAGAAAAAACCGCATCTCGAACACTGCCCTCAGTCCGCACATCCACGTCAATTTGTTTCCCTTCATGTCCGTAGCCAGTGTTCCCAGTACCTGCCTATGGCAAACTCGGACATGTGGATCCCATGGTGGAGTGCCGTTTCCGCATAAGCCTTGTTCCTTGCCATCCCATCTCCGTGTGGAATAAAGCAACACCTACGACAGAAGGTCCACGGAGCGAGACGAAGGAGGGACGGAGGAAGGAGAAGACACAGTGTGTCTGTCACACAAAAGGCTACAAAGATAAATACGAATGAAGGAGGACAAAAAACCAGAGGGAGCTTTGTATGTGTGAGCTGAGCGGAATGACATTCTGCGCTGGTAGATTCCGTTGGTGGGAAGCAGGTCCTGCGGAATGCAAGTGTGGGATTGTGAGGGGACCGAGGATAAGACACCCATGGCTAAGCACTGTCTCCGTGGACCCCGAGGCTAATCGATCATTTACGGTAATTTGATCGTGTTTAGGAAGGAAGCGAGACAAGAGTTGGCGGGGAACGGGGAACCGGCGAGCGAGGAAGAAGGGAATTTGTAAATTGTGACGGTTAGAGTGTGGCTTTGGTGAGGAGACGATCTATGAATGGGGAATGTGGATAATGGGGAAGAGGAGGTTCGGTGATAAGTAAATGGGTAATGGGATTGGGAAGGGGCAGTTGGTGGTTTAGCAGTTGGCTGGTCGAGTGACAAGCATGAGGAATTGATGATGAATGATGACTAATGACAGACTGGAGGTTGAAATGTGCGGTGGCTGCGGCGTGTCAAGTGTGAAGGGTTTGAGTGGGTGTTTGGAGGAAATGTAAACGAATGCTGACTTGTGGCTTTGGTCTGTTGATTGCAGGAGTCGCACACGTTGATTCGAGGGGGAGCCTTCCTCTTGGGTCTCATCCTCATCGTACGTTTTGTACTTTTGTACTTTGGCCAGATGATGATCGAGCAGCTGCCGGAAGCCTCGTTTCTGTACGCGTACGGCAAGACAGTGCCTGTGATCTTCACCTGCATCCTTTACATCTTCTACTTGGCCATTCTCTTCTGCTACCACAATGAGCTGACGCACCTCGAGAACTCGGCCCAGTGCGACTCGCCCATCAACTTCCAGAGTCCAAGGCATCTACGACAAACGCAGCCCGGCCAGGACTCCATCATCCCATAAATATTTTTTCTAAGCCTGTCCCGTCTCTCCTGGCACTCCCGAATCTCCCAACTCCCGTCACTTCTGTCCTCCTCCTGTCCACCACACACACCTCAATCCTCCTTCCCTCAACCAACTCAACCACAACTTCTTCTCTGTCTCCGATCCTCCGCTGGCCACCAATTACAGGTGAGACAGTCCTGGCCTCAGCCAACAGCCGCAGTCAATTTCCGATCCGCTGAGCCAGCAAACTCCCACGTCCACCATCCAGTCCCTATCTCCACTCCGAATCAGATTTATGACGACCAGGACTAGGAAAGCGAAAGGAGAGATAAAGCATAGGCAGAGGATTAGACAGGCACAAGGTGACCCAATTAACTAGCCACACGGAATACGCCCCAATCCAAACACAATGGACAGAGCAATGAGTTATTTGAGCGACTGACTTGGCTCCGTCCATTACTCACCTTGTCACAGCATCCATTTCTCTCCCAGCGACTCATCCACCTTCCCGAAGGAGTCGCGAGAGGAGAACGTGGCCCGGAACTGGGATTCGGGGCGAGCGAACGTGTGAAAGGTTCGACTGGGACAGGTTTATGGACGTCATTGAGGGGATGTGTGGACGAGGAGGAAGGCTCCTCAGATATCCCCATGAATATTATTCCTCGCTCAATATGACCCACATCCCCACGCCTCGTTCGTCTTCCAGTCATTCTATTTATTAAATTCCTCTTGCCCATCAAGAAACGCATTGAGCCGCTTGGCCATTCCCCGGCTGCTCCGCCAATCTCCGGGCTCCCATCCGCGTCCAAAAGCCATCCATCGACTTTCTTTCTCCTCCACTTCCAACAGCATTCCGTCACGGACTCCAATCTCAATCGCAATCTGAGCAGACGGCCGTACTTTCGCGAACCGCTGACTAAGCGTCAGTCCAACTGCACACATCTCCACTTGGAGGGAAGTCGCCGAGGGAGAAGCTGGCGACCAACACACAACTCGACAACCATCGCTACTCACTAAATAACTTGTGATTAGTTTCTCATAAATTAAGCCATTAGCCTTTTACCATTTGCCAGAGCACGTGAACCATGAACCATTTCTTTCCTCCATTCCCTTCCGACGCATTACAAACATCCGCCATCCACTTGCTCCGGACTACACACGCTAATGGCCATCATCCCAACTCTCATTCCTCCAACTAACACACCTAATCTATGGCCACAACATTACAAAACCCAAACTCCTCTTTCCACTCTCTTCTCCTCTCCCAACCAACGCAACAGCTCAGCCACACGCTCCCATTTCCCTCGCTCCCACTTTGTCCACTCTCCCCATGTCTTCCGCCATTCCACAATCTTCCTCCTCGATTCTTTTTGGCATCTCCTTATCACTCGCTCTTTTCCTCCTGTCCTCCCAATTAAATCCCCAGTACCTTAACCTAACCGCGCCACGCTTCCTCACCACGTCCATTACGTCCGCTCCATCTCCAAATCCCCATTCCTAACTCCCGAGTGTCCACACCGAACACTTGATGCGTCTCTTCGTCACTCGCGACATCAGACCGTTGCTCCCAACCAATTAAAACAAGTCATCGCCACTCCATCCTTTCTGGTTGTGGAGCAAGTGAACGCTGTTGACTTCGGTCCGGACATGTGATCCCTTCCAGGCCAGCAATTCTCTTGTCCAAATTCACTGCTCCAGTAACCAAGTGGTGGTTTATGCAGCTAAACAACAAGAACTTGGTCGCATTTGATTTGAATGCTGTTGTTGCGAGGAGCTGTAGGATGAAAGGGAATATGCCTCGGGCGGTATGAGGATTCCGAGTGGATGGTAGGAAGGCCTTAAGCCTCGCGCGGGGAACAAGTCGGAGATGATTCCTTCGCAACAAATTCCACTAAATCATCTGCGACGTAAAAATCCAGTAAATCAGGATTGAGACAGGAGTTATTAAAGTTGAGGGCCAGTGATGGGAAAAGGGAAAGGAATGAGAGGTAAAGGAAGTCGATTAATAACATGCCAAAGTTGGATTACGTATGCATGATTCGGGAGCGAGAGTATTTACCCGCCCGTCCGCTTCCACTTGGAGCACATGCCAAGTGGGATTGTTTGATAATTGCGCGAACGAGTCGGCGCTGTTGATCACTTGGTAATTATTCGGCGGAGCATTGGCCATAAATAAGCGTTAATGTAGGAGACGAGCGAGAGAGACTGCGATGACAAGATGGATCGGGACGTGGAACTAAAGTCGCTTGACCTCGCACACAACCAACGAAGGAATCGCGGAATGCGTTCCTCAAACGCTTCACACGGCGCAACCAGCAACTGTGGGAATGAGATGCGAGGACTTATCAGTCTTTTCTTTCCATCCTTCATCCGCCAGCCATCCATAAATCTAATAGACAGTTGATCGAGATGAGAAAGGAAGGAGCAGATGCAGTGGTTGATGGGTGACGCACGTGCCTCTCCTTCATCTCATCTCTTCGCCTCCGACTCCTCAGTCGCACCCACACAGTCGATGGCGAGAGAAGGCAAGTAATTGCGGAAACGCATTAACAGCAAATTATCAAGGCCGTGGTTCGAACAATGCCAGGAATTCCGACTCGGACGCTCTGTCGCACTCGTTGTTCCTTTCTCGGATCTTGTGCTCGTCCATTGGCATTTGCCTCTCGGTCAATCCTCAACCCACAACTGAGCGCCAGTCGAGTGCAAAGCGTACGTGCGTCTTGTACAAATACGCCAAATGTACCGAAGCCACCTGTCCCTTGTGTAATGGCGAACAAGCTTCCCACTGCCTTCAATGTAAGCCACGCTGGAAGGAGTCGATTTGAGGGAGCTCTTCCACTCGCCAGTCCAATGTGGCTGATGAGCGAAACGTCATGGAGTCGGCTTTTGATTCCTCGTGGGCGAATCAGGTAAATAAATAAAGGAGGGAATGATGGGAAAGGATGGGAATGGGAGTCCCGAAGTAGCCCTTGTTGCTCCTTATTGCTTCCTTTGCATGGAGCTGTTTGGGTCCAATTTCCAGCTCGCTTCTTACTTAGCCGTCAGTTTGAGTGGTGGTGAGAAGGCGGATGCGGGCATCTAGGATTTTCAGCCCGTCATTTGTCATACTGACTGCCACGATAATCCGCTATTTGGATATTGCTCGTCGTCCCTTCCACGTCCACACTCCATCCAGCACCAGCTCCACACTCGCTTTATTGGCGCATAAAATCCATCGAGACTCCACTAATGTCACTCTTAAAAGTAGCCAAGATTTTAAGGCGCGGAAAATGGGGAAGAAATGTTACTCGGCCCCTCGTAGTTTACGTACCCATCCAGTCAAAGCTCGACGGAATTTCATCTCGTGAGTCTTTGTTGGCCCACACACGGAATCAACGTCCAGTCCCTTGCGCGAACACTTGGCCCCGACTCGCGTCTTTGATCCTGACTGCGGCTGCTGTTCTAGACGACTTGAGAGGATGTTGGTGCTGATAACTCGTGTCTTCTTCTCTCACAGATTTGGCGATTGGAACTGCCTTTGCCACAGCTTGAGCGGAAACGCGGAGCGGAGACGACGGAGGACCAGGAGCGGAGCACACAGGCAGAGAGGTGCAGCTGAATTGGAGAAATACTCATACTTTAGCAAGTTTTTTAAGGAATTGAATGTACCTTCTACCACAGCACACGACACACCACATTTACTCCTACACTCACATCCATCCCTCGGAAAGAATCCTTGGAAGAAACTGGAACCACACCAAAGGACACGACTGTGGAACGCTGGAAGACTTTCACTTGTCTCCACAATCCACTCTTGACACAGCAAGTGAAAGAAATGAAAGGACCTGAATCCCAATCCAAAGTCCGCCAGTGAACACGGGGCAATAGCAGTTAAAGCACCTCTCACACACTTTCATCAAGTCTTGCTTTCCCCTCCCATTAACTCGAATTCTGCTCTTCTATTTCCAATACAGCACTCACCACGTACCTTCACGTCCCAAAATTACTTTCCCCGCACTCTCCACACCCAAAGGAAACCACGAAACACTTGCCCATCACCACGGCGAGCGCTTCTCCTGTCGTTCCTACACCCAGTACAAGTCCCGTAGCATAGCTTAGTGTGCATGTCAAGAAGAGCCCACAAGATCCGATTCCTTAGGCACTCTCCCGTCGCATCCTTGACTACAGACGGTTTGTGAGGAAGCGTGGACGAGACGTAGGAATAGCCGTGGAGACAGACTCACACGATGAAATCGACAGCCAGGCAGAAAGAGGTGAGCTGCTCAAGTGCTCAGGGCTGTGTGTGAATGCGACGGTGACTGCCTAGGAAAGGACGGGGAATTGTGCGGCATAGGAAATGTAAATATTTAACTTATTCCAATTTCCATAGTCATAGAGACATTTAGCTGAGATTTAGGAATAGTGGCGTAGAACTAGCACCTACTTGTACACCTTCACTCACATGCCATCATTCCTCTGCACCTCCGTCACTCAGCACTCTTCACTCCCACATCGGAAACCTGGAAACTCGAATGTGGGAGCAACTGGAACAGACGCTCGCCTCCTTCCCAAACACTCACGCACACGGAATCCACAACTGTAATTCATACCCTCAGAGCTGCACGTTCCCAGCCAAGGAAAGACGACCAAAGTACCCGGACTCGATTCGGGTGGGGAAAGTTACCCCGAACTGTGGTGCTAAATTGTGGAGCAAAAGAACACGTGGTGATTGTGACTAATGGGTGGTGGTAATGGTAATCACTCAAGACTCACTCGCCATGACGGACGGAATGTTGTAAACACGGAGTAGGAGTACAAGATGAATTAATTAGAATTGGCATTCGTATCTACGGATGACAAGTGACTCGAGTGGAAGACAGAGTTAGGAAGGGAAGGTGGTTCGGGAGAGGAAGGCCACGTAACTTACAACCATTTGCGTAGCACTAGTGATAACGATTACAATTACACGTAACTGCTAAGTTAGAGTACGGCTAATAAAGTACACGTAATCATAGCATACTAATGAGATTTTATGGAAATGTAGATAATGACGGCGTGTGTAAAATGTAGTTGTGCAATCGACTAATGGAGATACGAGGGGAGGTAAGGTCTCGAGGATGCGTACACTGACAAACAAATTGTGAATATTCACGTAGGTTACTGGAGTGCGGTAGAGGGATGCATGCGGCGTGTGTTTCATGTGATGAGTGGTGCAGGTGGAGCTGAATGAATCTCGGAATGCGAATCGGTCCAAGTGGACCGTGAAGGAATAATGAGGTTATCAGCTCCCGAGTTACGGAGCTACAGAGGACAGAGTTACAAATGTACAGGAATGTTTCTATTCAACTGCGATACAAGTAACTAGAATTAGCCATAGCTTTTAATCACCACACCTAACCACACTCTTCCACTCACATACAGACAGCCACTCCTTCACACCACAGAGTCAATCCGTACAAGAGTTAAGAGTACATACCGTGTAAGCATAAGCTAAGACATTCTATATAATCATAAAAGAACCAGATGAACGTTTTGATATGTTACTTCTTATGATAAGTAAAATCAAATTTTTGATTTTTGAACGAATTTTTGACGTGTGGGCTTTTTTACCATCACTTTCAATGTCCACCCATTTTCACTCTCATTCCCACCCACAGCACTTTTTCAGCTGGACTTGATCTCACACCGAGATACAGAGAAGAAACAACCTCTGCCACCGCTCTTACCAAATCAAAGTCTTTCTCCCACTCCTCATCATTTCTATCCCCATCTCCATGCATGCCTTTTCACTCCGTCTCCTTCTTTCTCTCTTCCTCCTTTCACTTCTTTCAACCAACGCTCGTGCATACCTCATGCATCAATGGATTACCTCCCTTCCCACTCATCCATTGGCTTGACTTTTCCCCTTTTTCAACGAGCTCTTTTTCATCTCAACCATCGCCACCCATTATCTCTCCACTTTGCATTTTGCTCATTTCCCACCAACCATTTTACTCCACTCACAACTACAACTTTTTTCATTTTCAAATATTTTACTCGGCTCATTTCCGCATTTTTCTCAACCATCATGCTCATCATGCTCGTGATGATGATGACAATGATCCATCATCCTATCCTTACTAGAACGAAACACGGACGAGGACCAGCACAAGTCTTTGGCACAGCAACAAATAGTCAAAGTCATGAATAACAACTACGTAGCTAATTGCTCATGGTGGGGTAACGGTCAGAAGAGCGCGGCGAGAAGAGTGCGGATGAAAAGAGTGTGCCGATCCACTAACGTGCCCAGCCAAAACATTGTGGAGCCATAGAGCGTCGAAAAACAAGAGTGTGAGGCAGGCGGAAAGACAAGTCCGAAGATTGTTATGATGATGAATGCAGTAAACTGTTTTGACGTGACTCTTGTGACCGCACGCTTTTCATGCGCACTCTTGTGAGCAAGAACCCATGGTAGTGATAAGTAGTGTGCGATTAATTAATGCATGGGAGCTGAAGGGATTTAGAAGGCAGTCGCTGAACCAGTCGTGAGCATTCTCACTCTTTGTTTAGAACTGAATTCACGGTTGTAGAATCACACTTTACTTCCACACAGACTTGCACTTTACCGAGTACACAGCGTCCCACCTCCTTCCACTTTCCACTTGGGCTACACATTACGAATCCTTGTTGAGAGCGAGGACGAGAGTCGGAAATGTGATGCTCCAGGTTTAGGGAACATTTGACGCTGACTCACATTTTAGGTCATTACACAACTCAAAGACTCGAGTGAAATGGAAAAATCCGAGACAGACTAAGTGATTGTAAGGGTAGAAAGTGGAAAGAATAGGTACGTCCTGCAATTATGTGGAAATCAAAGCCAGAGAAGGAATTAGCACGACTGCACTACAGCAACCATTTCCATTTCACCAACTTGACGAAATGGGATCCATGAGCGATGCGCGATGAACGGGACTGGAGACGAATACGAATGACGAATGCGATAATTAAATTGAATTCGGCACAACTCCACGTTCCTCTGGCATTTGACAACTACACCTGAACAAATACCCCGTCGCAATTTCATTCACATTTCACTTCCTGTCATTAGCGGACTCAGGAACAAGAACAAGATTCCACTTTCATGCTCACCATTCTCAATCATTATTTCACTCTGGAACAAATTCGAATGCATGAGCGAGGAAAGAAAACTCACAACTTTTACTTTTTTTCACAGTAGTGTTAACTTACGAATACGCAACTTCTATGCAATTGCTATTTAAAGAGATTAAACAGTATCATACTTTAGCTAAGAATCACATGCTAATCATTCATTCGTCCTTTTGTCTTATTTCAAACATTCCATTGACTTTCACATTATCACTCTGACTTGTGCAAAATGGCATAACCAAGCACATTCAAACTTGCCTTATTACCCAAAATCCCCGGGGTCCTTCAAACATGGAAATCAAGCATGCTAAACACTAACAATTATCAATAAGGGTTCACAATATCTTGCCATAAGTTAGCTTAAGTTGCTACATGTGTATATAGCATTAGCATGAGTAGTATGGGTTTCAGCATAATATCCTGGACCTCTAATGACTTGCAAGTGATTGCCGTTCCTTCTTATTGACCTGTGACCATCCGTGGAATTCCTGGAACATCTGTGTATGTACAAGGGTATGAAGAGTGCTAAGACAAGATTGAAGAAGCGAGCCAAAGTGACTGAACAGAATGGGAGGCATAGCGAGGTTTGCGGAGAATTGAAAATGTGAATTGTGAGGAGAGGTAAGACAAAGGATGAGTGGCGTGTTGGAGAGGAAAAGGTACATGAAGAGGATGGGGTGAAGGTGGGAGGATTTTAATCAGTCGCTGATTCGCGTGTGGAAAGTGTGGTTAATATCCCAGTGCTCCATCATGACTCGCTTTCATTTCCTCGTTCCGCATGTCGCGTGATATTTGATGAGAACTTAAGCATGGATTCCGCAATTCGCTCGTCTCCATTCTTCTCGCCGTTGACTTTGAGTTTGATGTGTGGACGGAAGGTGGAAGCGTGTTGGTGGAAGCCGCGGGTCAAGTTACAGCAATTCCTTACATAGCTTGTGCAAAGGAGAGTTGCTTGCCCTCCAGAGATTTGATCGCTTGATCGCTTTCAATCTCGAAACATGAAATCATAAATACAGCCAGCTCTGGCCGTGTTTCCGCTCTTGTGGAATGCATACGGAATTCGCCCACGACCAGCATTTACTGATACTTGCTCCTGGATTACGACTCGGGATTGGAGGACTGAAAGGAGCTCAATCAGGTATAATACCTCTCAAGACTTTAATTCAAGTCTTTAGTAGCTCGTTTGTCCCTACAAAATATCGAATAGGACTAAGACTGCGGAGGGAACAAGAGAGCGAGATGAAAAGGCAAGAATGGCTGGATTTGGAGAGGGAGATGAAGAATGCGACCGGAGGAGGAAAGAATGTGGAAATGTTGAAAGGTTGACGTGGAGGAGAAAAGGAAGGGGAGGGGCAAGTAAGTTGGTCATGTATTCCACCAGCGTCCCGTCTTCCTTCTTCACTTACCTCTCCATCCTGGACTACACCGACAGATTGACTCTACATCCTCATGCATCATTCGCGTGCATCACTCGCGTGCATCATCCACCTCCTCAGTCACATGATCACGTGGACATGCTGGAGCGTGGAAGTTGTGGGGAAAAGCAAGAATGCAGAAAGTCGAGATAAAGCTCGGAGATGACAATAGTCTCAGTTGTTGTGCCCAGCATCAGCTCCCGGAATCTGCCCCTTCGTCTCGCAATGTTTTTCTTGAGTTGTTGAGATTTGATCGATGGTCGTATTCTCCCTCCAACAGCACGGCACACACAAACACCAGCTAATAGCGCTCACGCACAGCTCTCGTCCACACTGGGACGGGAAGGATGGAACTGGAAGACTTCCAGCACTTATCCCATCACGACCACCATTTCTCCCACCATCAACACGGACACACCAAATCCACGCTCCTACACAACACAGTCCGGCAGCAGCCAACAAGTCCGGGAGGAGGAAGCTGTTAGGGGAGCGCTGGACTTGTCTCTGGTTTTCATGTGCTTCCGATCGGGAAGCCAATAGGTGGAGATAAACTGATTATTCAAACATACGCACCATGTCTTCCCTCGGACTCATTTCCTCGGGTGCAAGTGTGTGAGACACGAGCTGGGAAGTTGCCAGCAGTCCAATTCTTTCGCGTCTTCTTACAACTTGTTTACATCCCAGTTAGACAGTCGACAAGAATGTTGCTAATTAAGGCGGAATGATGCAGTAGAACTTGTCTCTCACTCCCGCTCCTGCCTCCCCTCCCACCACGCGTCCGACTTCCAGAAATGCTCTAAGCCCCTTCATAAATATGACAAGGTAGGAAAAGATTGTTTAAGCAGCCACTTTAGATGCTAGCCCTGCAGACGGCATTCCTTTCACAAGGGCATCAAGCGCAATACTTGCACCACAATAGCACTCACAGCATAAGCTGGTCTCTCCGGAGAAAGTTGATGCAGGCGAGGCGTATGTGCAGTGGATGGTTGTGTCGTCGCATCATTAGCGCACACAAAACACAAACAGGATTCCAGCCTCCAGAAACTCGACAAAGGTTCACGCCGCAGACCGGTCCGAGAGCAGACCAAGAATGCACCCACAACTCAGCCACGGTCCAAGGCCAAGAGAAAGAAAATCATCCCGCTATAGCTGTCCTACATCCGCGCTATAATTACACAGCACATCTACAGCTCTTTTCCACATATGCATATTGCCAGCGAGAGCACGATGATGAAGAAGCCGGGGAAAGAATTTTATTCCTTACTCGGCATTTCGCAAGAATTGAATTTTCCTCCTCAACGATTACATTCACTCAAGTTTTCCACATGGAGAGAACAAGACAAAAAGAGTTTAGTCAGCTTGCGAAAGTTGAAACCCTACTTTGTCCTCCGTCCTCCTGCCCATCCACCATCACGCTCATGCAATCCCAGGCTCTCCTCCAACCTCCCCAACAATCCCATCCATCCAACCAAATCTCCAACAAACATACACCGACCAAATCCCCCTCAATAAAAACTTTTACCTTGTTCGCTTTCCCTTATTTCCTCCGCTAAGTACACTCTAAAAACAAAGTACATTCAAATTACATCTACGCACTCCTCTCCTCCGCTCAATACTTTCAACTCGAGATTCACATCACAATTATCATACACATGTCTCAAAACACATCCCAGCATCATCAAAACAAACTCGCATCCAAAGTCTCCACAATAACTACCTCTCCCCGGGCAATGTCTTCTCATTTCCTCCCGCATTATAATCATGTGACCAGAGTACACAACCATCGTCCCATTGTCATTGTCACTCGTATCCTTGAGGACTCCTCCAAGATGTGCGATTCCATCTCTACGTACATACGCTTCCAGTCGCTCCTGCATTTCACACTTGGGTCAACCGAGGCTAATCAACCCGGACCACTTCTCTTCTCCCTTCACTTTCTCCCACTTTGACCTATTCTCTCCCAGGCAAGATATTTCGCATAAAATTCCCTCCTCCTTACTCATGAGTACTTATTCGCCAAAACTGGAGCATAAGGCAAGCAAATGGGTCATTGTTACAACTTGCTTTGTATTCCATACTTGGTTTTGTGATTTGGTAAAGGTTGTTCATCGAGTCCAGTGGGCACAACTTGAGCCACCTACCGTCCCAAACTTGGTTTTATTCAACAACAACCCAAGCACTTCCACCCACTCGCCAACGTTCCACTTCCATCTCGGCTTCACTTGACACTTCGCTTCAACTACAACGACATACTACATAATTCCAAACTACTTTTATTTTAATCCACCTAAACAATCTAAAAGCAAAAGCCTAAACCCTAAGCCTATTTTATATAAAACGATAATCATGAATATCATGAAAGCATCTTCAAGTGTTGTCATGTACGTTTTAGGTGGGCTTATGCGTTCCTAATTATGCAAACAAGTAGCTTGCTGGCTTTTAGATGCATACATTTTTACCACACATTCATTCCCTGCCAACATCGCATTTACCAAATTACCCTTTTCGGCTCGAAAATTAAATATATATCGAATGTGTTTAGGGTAGGCCAGTCAATCGTTTTTATCCAAGTTGTAAGTGGCCTAAAATACGTTGCTCTAACATATTTGATGTTGGCGGACTAATATGTAAACATGCACTGTAAACTGAAATCCGGATTTATCCACTTTATGCATTTGAATGGTGGTCGTCAGTTTTTCAGCTTTTGGCAACCTACTCTGACCTTTGTAAAATTTTTTAAAAAGTGTATAATTACTACCTAAAGCCTTTTGAACTCCAACAAAGCATTTTTAGCAACATTTTCACGGTTTAAGATTTTATTTTTACCTTTTTGAAAACACTATAGCTTCCCCAAACATAAAATGTTTTTCAAAGGGTTTTGGAATACTGAAAATGGCTTCATATTAGCGTTTGGAGGGGTCACAACAAATAACTCCGCATTTTCAGACTCAAAAAGCGTATGAAGTACTACCAAAAGTGCGATTTTAAAATACACTAAAAGCATTTTGAACTCAAAAAAGAAATATTTTAGCATTTTCAGGAAAAAAAGCATTTTTCCGTTAGCTTTAGTAATTACTTTTAGCCAACCGGTTGGTGTGATTTCCCTTTCTTGAAATTCTCCTGATATTTTGTACAACCGAAGGAGATGGTTTCATTGATCTCGAAAGAGGTCGAAAAATTACGGAAAAAGAAGGGTTCCCAGAAAAATAGGTGAATTTAAATCCAGGGTTTTACTTTCGTTTACACCTGAAAATGTGGTTTAGCATGATACAAATTATGTTGGTTCATATGTGAATCATCGCGAGTTTTTAGGTCTTTACTGGATAAAAAAGGGAAATACTGCAATTAAAAAATATATTGACGCTTCCCGATTTGCTAGGAAACGAAAATAGTCGCGCCGGGTGT
>JAAXYX010002955.1:0-15748 GCA_036851915.1 Ptenothrix huangshanensis | reverse complement strand
TAACGCTAAGAGTTGATAAAGAGCAATGTAGCGGGCATGCGGAGCCATTTTAAACCTAAAGTTGTTCGCGATCAAGAAATAAAACCTGCGTTATTTAGTATTTTAGCTGAACCCACCTCGAGCTTGTAGTGGTAAAAACTAACAATGTTATGTTACCAAGAACTAGGTCTAACAATCTAATCTATTTTGACAAGACGCGCTTCATTTATTGTTGTTGCATGGGCATCGTATGGATAAAAGTAACTGGCAAAATTGCTAATTTTACTGTGAGCTTCAAAAATGACCTTAGATCGGACCTCTCAGAATCCTATTGAATGCAATTGTCTGGGCTCTTAATACAGATCGAGATACACAGTGCTGTAATTTAATGCATTAAGTTATAATTGACAGTCACAGGTCACAGTGCCAAAGATATTAGGAAGGATTTGATTGGATATAATTTGATTTTAATTATCTACACCTTTATGTTATCCAAAATCTAGCATAATCAGTTTTGCTATTTCGTTCTCTGTAAGTACCTACCTATTTAATTAAGAACTAAAATACATACTGTTTGGCAATTTCTGAGTTGATTTTATTTTAGGTTTTGTCTGATAATTCACGCATAAAAAATAGACCTGGCAACATAGCGCGAGCAAAGCGACCTAAAAACAAAGGCTCTAAGAAAAGATCTTGATGAAAACTGGTTAACTTGACCCTAGTAAGCTCAGATCAACATGAAACTTGGGTGCATTTTTGCATACCTTGAATATTTTTTCCAAAATATTCAAGGTCAAAGGTCACAAAACTATAATTTCTTAATACTTTGATTGACCATAGCTTGTGTCCTGTTTAATTTACAAAGTTTGTGCAATGACCAAAAATAATCAGAATTTAAAACTGTACTACCATGTGAAATTTGAACGCGATTGACGAAGGCTGATTTCCGGTCATATGTTGACCTTATGCAACCTTTGACCGATATTTTTGGAATTTTCCAAAAATGCACTCAAGTTTCATTTTGACATGGGCTTACAAGAGTCAACTGAACAAGTTTTCATCAAGTTTAACCCAATCCAAGAGTTACATATAAGAATGTTCCCTTGTTAGTATAATTGTTTAGTAAATGTAGTTATATCCAAAATGCATAGAGATATGTCGTCGTTGAAGAACCAAAATATTTTACGTGCAATGCTAGCTGCACGGCACATAGGATATTTTGGTTCTTTAGCTACGAAATATGTATCCAGCATACATAAAACCTAAAGAATTGATAGAAATTCGTAGTTAGGCTAGTTTTATTTGCTAAAAGATTTTTAAGGTTAGCTTACGACACTCGACAGCGAAACAAATTAGCGGTATACCGCATGCAAAGCACACTCTCCGAAGTCAATACCTTAAAAATAAAAATAAAGCATCTCTTACACTCATCTAACTTAAGATGAGTAAGAGATTTACAATTCAGAATTAACTTTTTCGTTATTAGATAAGGACAAGGAACAGGTATGTTTAAGATCATCTCGAGATGAGTTGGTAAAACTCCCATCTAAGATGAGCAACAGATGAATAGCAGATAAGTAATTTATAAGATATAAAAGAGTAATAAGAGATTTATATTCCAGGATTAATTTTTCGTTGAATAGATGAGTTGAAGATGGGTCGATTTCGGTGAGTTTACTTGCATAGTACTTCATCGAACGTACCGCTATGTATCTTACTTAGTTTGTCTTCCCTGTCTGAGATATTTTCGACAGGGCTAAGTGAAACTATGCATTTATTAAAAATTGGATAGGCAGATAGGCAATTTATAGATAGGTACCTGGACATGGTACCCAGGTCGCTGGGAGTTTTATCTTAAGCAAATGAAGAGTGGTACCTTTTTTCTTACCATGTCACAAAGTATTTTTTGTTACATGTACCTACATAGAAATGCAAAATACATTTTGTTATAATTTTCCGCGTTAGCGGTTTGTAAGGAAACCAAAATTTTGGCATACAATACGAGACGAAAAGAGCATAATGTGTGGATCACTTGTTCATTTTTATTTTGTTTCGACTCTAGTCGTGCTAAAAGTATGCCCAAGGGGCATTGTTTTCTATCCCTGCACGGGTTTTAAATAGAGTCCCTTTTCTGCGATATTGGAGATTGGAGTTGTAAAATGTACCAGTGAAAACAAGGCTCAAATTCAAAGCAAGTGATACAATTCCAGCTGGGTTACTAAGCATAAAATGATAACAAATGTAAATTATAATTAAAGGGTTTTGTCAAAACTGCGACTTCAACAACTCTCTAACATAATTTATTTTTGTATTATGTTTTGTGCATGCTTCTAACCAGAATTGCATCAACCATGCTTTAATTTGAAACCCATGAGACTTATTGTCAGTGTTGTCCAGGACCCTTTTTTTCTTTTGATTTTTGTGTCAGTAAGAAATTAGATGTGATATAATTGCCCCTGTCGATGTAACTCGTATGGGCAAAGGAAAATATTAAAATATTGTATGGGATATGGGAACTATCTCTATTAACCCCTGTTATTAATATTATTTATTATATTTGACTTGATGCAACTAAGGAGCATGACAAACTTTGTAAACTACTTTACCACATTATTCTGCGATACAGCGATACTGCATCGCCGCATTAAAATTGTGAAAATGTTCGTAAGGGCAGATTGACGATAATAAACTACTACGAGAATGAATTATTATTATGAGTAACATACACTAGTAGATAGTTACCTCGTGTTTTTCGAGGCCTGTGCAAGGATTTGTACCTATGCTTGCTGAATGTTAATGGTTGGATGGTTTGTTTATACAGGGAGGGACAAATCTGGGTATTGCGAGGCCAAGACAGATAGAGGAATGTTTTGGAACTGGACCACAGTCGGTGAGGTGGTTAAGCAACCCTGTCCTGGGGGTGCGGCAGGCCTAGCGAGATGGAAATGTGTTGAAAATAATATCAATAAACTGCCAGCATGGTTCCCAGACTCACCTGATCTCAGTGATTGCAAATCGGCATGGCTTTTAAGTTTAATGGTACAAGATAACGTTTTCTTCGTTCTATTTAAAAAGATATATTTTCAGATGAATTAAGCATGGATTAGGTTGGTCAAAAAGCGGAAGGAATTGAGATCTTTTCTGTAACTCTTGTTAGGCTCGAGTATTGGAGGGAGATCGAATTGGTACGGTGGCGAGTGATTTGGCCCAAGTTACTAGCACAAAGCAGATGTATGGAGGTGATATTACAGCAGCTGTGAAAATTATTCGAACTATTGCTACGAGAATGGGTGACCAACTGAGAAATTTGAATAATCAGTTGAGCAAGGAAGATCTAGCAGCTGAAGTGTTGCAGCATATTTTAGAAACTGGAAGTAATCTATTGGAAAAAACACGATTGGATCCTTGGAGAGATTTAAGCTACGTTGATCAGATGGCTATTGCAACCGCTCTCCTTGTGGGTCTGGAAGACAATTCGTTTCTTCTTGCAACGCTACTTACAACTGAAAAGATTTTGAGACAGTCATCAAAAAACATACGTAATAAAGAAACTTTTATGTTTGCCTCGTGTAAATTTAATGTACTTAGTATTACGCGTCTATTGAGTCTATTTAAACGTTTGATAGTCGTGGTTAAAGGCCATTTAAAGCGAAAGATAAATAAGGTTATCGTACTGCTTACATTCATTTGGTGTTTCTATGTTGTGATGTAGTTACCACGATTTATGCCATTGAAGCAAACAACGTTAGAGAAATCAATTTCCCGTCAGAATCAACAGATCATTGGGGCGAAATGGGTGATATATTATCGATGCCAGCTGAAGCTCTACGAGAAAATAGTGATGGCGGACTTGTCAGGCTCGTCTGCTTTGCTTACAACAACCTCGAACATGTAAGGAAAATTGCTTTAACTTTGTGCTATTGAATTTACTGCCCTTTACCTATGATTTTGGTAACATGCAGTATACATATTGTTGAACATTTCGCTACTTGCCACATGGCGAGTCTCACCTTGGTAAGAAAATGGAACCAAACGAGGTTTCGATGTGGACGTCCTAGACGATTAATCAAGTCGTTACTCCGGGACCTAATTTATGTTTACTTAGAGTGTGTGAGAATTTTTTACTTCATTGTGTGAAATGAAAGTAAAACTAAGCTGGGTTGTAGTTATTCGCTACAGCCAACGTTATATTTTTAGCAGTACTGTCAGTGACCAAATTGGTAGCTTAATTGATGAACTCAGTTGTTTACATTAATGTTTCATTGATTCTAGGTACTCCAGCCACTTCAACCGGTGGAGGGGGAAACTGCTCAAGTCCGGAAGCTAGTTAATTCTCGTGTTATTTCTGCATCATTGAATCAAGGTAGACACATCCAGTTAGCTCTTCCTGTTCAATTGACATTGCGTCACTTGTGGCTGGATAATGTTAGCAATCCTCAGTGCGTTTTTTGGGACTATACACTCAAGTGAGTTTTACTTTCAGTTAATCTTAATTATGTTTGATTATTTATGTATGTGCTATTGCTATGTTATTGACGATCCTGAATTTTCGTACGATTGTTTTTATTTTTTGTTTTTACTGTTGTCGAAATGGCTACACTTAGAGTTTTGTATTAATTATATAAATATCATTGTTATTTTTAGTGCTTGGTCGGAAGAAGGCTGCCGAGTTGTTAAGTCTAACAGGACGCATACTATTTGCCAGTGTACACACTTAACTAATTTCGCCATTCTAATGGATCTCCAGCCACCACCCCAGCATCTTCCTACCCCCCAACTATTGCAGGTCAGAATACATTGACGACCGTTTAATCTTTGAAGTTTTTGTATTCTAATCTCGAGCTTGCCTTATTATTATTGAACTTAGGTAGATAGGCCAAAAACAGATTCACAGAGGTTATGTACCTACGTTCGTTGTGTAAAGTCTCACGAAATATTAAAATTCATCAGCACGATTGTAATCTAAATTATGGATCAAGAAAATCACTACGTAGTAATATAATCCGATATTGGAATCAATTTGTTTGCGCATTATTTTTCGTGTTTTGCTTTAATCTCTTGTTTCTAATTATTAGTATACCTTTTCTCTCTCTAATAACGAACTCCGTGATTTTTTACAGATTGTAATGTACGTTGGTTCAGCTGTGGTTATTCTGTGCCTTGTCTTCACTTTAATCATTGCACATTTTTGCATACATGGAAAAGTAAGTAATGGTTTTTTCGATGGAGAAAAAATATTATTCACCTTGTGGAATTACCTAACTTATACTTTATTTGTTAAGTCCCTGACACCCTTTTTTAACAATTTGGAAATTAGTTGTTTAATAAAATCTTGCTGTTGTAAGCATTTTGTTATTATTTCGTGTCACAGGTGTTTCAAACAATGATACTGAAGAACTTATTTATGAGCATGCTGATTGGAGAAATTATTTTCGTGTTTGGAATTCACCAAACACAGAATCCATACTTGTGCACTGGAATTGCGGCTCTCTTGCATTACTTCGCATTGGTTACTATTCTGTGGCTCTTCCTCCATGGTAAGCATTCTTTTTTCCCGAATCACTAGCTTTTTAAATTTTGCCAAGGTGCCTCAATAATAAAATTCAACTGGCAATACAATACAAGATGAATCAATTTCGATTACTCACGTAATTCCGTCTGAAACAATTTTCATAATCAATTTCGATTTTTTTTACCGGGTGAGACCCGAATTATTCCCTTGTGCACTCTACCTGCTTCCATGGCTTCTTATAGTAGGTACGTGCCTAAACATTTACGGTACCGACCATCGTTCAACTTCAAAATACTAAAATATGTATTACCCTGTATTACCAGTTGAATTTAATCGTTTAAGTACCATGAATTTTGCAATCTTCTCTTGAAAGAAATATTTGTTTTTGTTCCCGTGTTAGAATGTATCTAATGTACGTAGACATTTAAAATTGTTTTTAATGTTATTTTAAATTTAATGGGCGATGTGTTGCTAGGAAATACTGATACGAAGCAAAATTTGTAGCTCATAAATCAGTGCGTATTTTGCATTTATTATTTGAAAATAGTAGTGTGGATGTGAATAGCAGAAAATTTCAAAAATACAATAATTTTCCTTAGTGATAATAAATTAAATCAGCAGTAATAAAGAACTAATGATTTCGAGATGGTTGAATTTTACAGGCTTCCATCTGCATTTGATTGTGGTGGAAGCAGCTGAAAGTGGATTATCCCGTAAACTGTGGTATTATGGCGTCTCTTATGGGTCTCCAGCAATAGTCGTTCTCTTGTCCTTCCTTCTGGATCCACGAAGTTATCGGAGTGAAAAGTATTGTTGGATCCAGACTAGTTTCACTCTTCTGTGTTTTGTCGGTCCAGCTGTCGTTGTTGCTGTCGTAAGTCCTTCTCTCAATTTAATTTGTCAAAGCACTTAAAGCCTTTCACGATCCGGTTGGCCAAATGTTGTTTTTCTTGCGAAAATCAAATTAACTATTGCTAGCAGCACGATGATGTAGCAGTAGTACAGCACTCTCCGTTGCCAAAAATTTCTCACAAATTGTCCTGATCAAATTCAGTCGGTTAAATTTATACTGTATTTTTACAGGCCACTGCTGCTGTTCTGTTTTATACATCCTATAAAGTTTGCACAATTCTTTCGGCAATGCCCAAAAAGCCGAATGATGATAAGGCATTATACTCGTACGCTGGGTAAGTTTTTTTATATTTGTGTTTCATAAAAATATCAGTTCACATTATCGGTTTTTATAAACTGTTCATTAAATATGAAACTTAGGACGTGGCTACGAGGAAGCCTGTTAATTTTGGTGTTGCTCACGGTGACGTGGACGCTGCGGCTTCTAGACTTAGAATCTAACTCTCTTCCACTTTCATATTCTGCTAGTTTAAGTCTAGCTCTAGAAGGGATTGCTATTCTTGTATTCCATTCGCTTAAATCAGATGATGTAAGTAAAAACAGATTTTTGAAGCAATTTTTTTGGGAAAAATCTGAGATCATATTTTTCATTGTGCTGTTATTATTTGTCTGCAGATCATATCTAAAGTGTGTGATTGTGGGAAGAGTTCAGATACCAGTGACACTGAAATGTCCACACACTCGCAACAGCAGTTGCAAGGAATTCCCAGCAATAATTCGCAAGTAGTGGGTGTAATTGAAGCTTGTCAAGCTAATCATTTAGCTCAGCACAGATTAGATGACTCACGTCTGCTTACCTTAAGCCACCAACCAGTAGACTTAAGAAATCAGGACGGTATCTATTCGAAGCAATTAGGTGCTGTTGGTATTCATTCTCCCGGTAAGTGTAATATGTAGTGTGATTGTATCTGGTTGTGTGTGTAGACTAAATAGTTTAATTTATAGTGCATCTTACTATGTACATATTATTTTAGCGCACATAGTGGTAAAAGCGCATTCAAATCATATTTTAACTTGTTTTGCAGGTGGTATCTCAGGGCATAATCGGTATGCCGTAGATGCGGGAATTTTAGGTTTGTACGCAAAAGGCGGCATAGATGGAAACTGGACAAGAGGTAGCAGCTACTCAGACGTCCGAAGTGTTAGTATGCATCGCGCCGATCCCGTCTACGAAGAAATTGAAAAACCCCTATCTCCGCGTGCGTCCTTATCTGATCTCTCTGAAGATGATGGTCATGGTTTGTACCCCCATGATGTTGAAATTTATACTAAAGGCTTCTGCGGGCATCAGGTATATTTTCGTTAAATTGCGTTTACAAATAAATACGTGTAGTTACATATGTAAATTTATGCATCGTGGTCTCGACCGTGGTTATGACCAATGTACATATTGCCTGGTTGAGCTTCTAGAATCGTTATTATTGCTAAAACCGTAGATAATTGTATAAATAATAATATTATTTGTTTTATTCAAACAGCGGCGTATGGGCGATCACTATCATCATATGCACACGCATGGAAGCAAAGGCAGAAAAGTTGAAATGCAACAAGGTGGGGAGGCAATGAATCCTTTATTGAATCGAAGTCAGCATTTATTACAGTCTCATTACATGACGAAACATCGAACGCCCACGGATCATCACCACGTCTCACTTAAAGGGCATCACCCTGATGAACATATTTTACAGAATGTTCATATGGTGTAGCAAAACAGTCAGTAAAATACATATATAGGCATAAGTTTTTCGTATACCTCACGCACGAGACTCGGAATTAAGACGCTGGTTGCTTGCCCCGTCCGCTAACTTATTTAGTTAATTATTATTTTGTTCTATTCATCTGACATGACAACATTTAAGTCATGTCTCCGGAAGGACAATTTAAACTAAGCCAAAATGAGAGATAGCGGCTCGGAGGACTCGCCGAGAATAGAACGACTGATCCTCAATCATTAAGATAGATTATAATATACTAGTTAAGTTTTGTACCTTATCATTTCTGTACCTTAAGGTGTGTACATATTTAGGAATTAGATTCCTTTTCATAGAAGCTAAGGCATATTTCCATATGCTATAGTATTTAAGAGTTTTTTTAAACTTGATTACGGTGGTGTGTGTACTAAGACGGATGTCTAATGATCGAATGATGTACGAATCTTTAAATCATGTTTTAAGAGAAGCTGAAGCCCCAGAATTTAAAGTCAAGTTTATAGTTATGGTGCAATTGTAATTCATCGTGAAATGATGTACGTAAGTTAGTTCGGCGCAATAATACCTATCCCTCTACTTTTAGATGTTCCTTTACGAAGGAATTATGGTGGGAAATTTGTGTGTGAAAGTAATTACACTAGACTGACTACATATATACTTATGAATATATGTTCTAATTATATTGTGTAATCATGTACATATATAATGTACATACGACATTTGGAATTACCTTGTGAGACAGAGGACATTTGATTAATTGGATAATGAAGAGATGAATTTTGAAGAGGACAATACTTCTTTCTCACAAGAATTTAAAGGTTGATATAGTAGATTTTTAAACCTTACACTTAGGTATTTGGTTGGAATAATTACTTCTATCTGTTCGCTGACTGCATTTAGGATAGCCATATGTTTTTTACCACACAGGAAGTAGTGATAGTGTACCAAGGCTTATCTGCTGTAATTTATTACGTAGATATTGTATTAAACAAAATTATGAACGAACAAGTGACACAAAAATCTGTAACGAAAATGCTAAAATTGTGTATCTATTTGGAGCAGCGTTAAATACTTGTTAATTTATAACAAAAAATCGCTAATTATAGTAAAATCGAAATAATTAATTTTCCTCAAACGACGTAGATATAAGACAGCGTAATCGAGATGAAGTTGAAATCAATTCATGATGTACATGGATGTGTTTGCTAGTATCTCAGTACTAACTGATGATTTATGCTCGAGAAACGGAGGAATTTCCAACATACATATGTAAGGTAAAGTTATTGATAGGTATTCTTTCTTAAAATACCAGCATGCCGTCGTAAAGAAAGGAATTAAATTGCTTTTATACAGTGATACCAGCTGACTCCAATTCCGTGATACAGTCGATTATATTGTCAAATCAGTTTTTGAAGCAACCTAGGAATTCGTCGATTTTTGACATTTGTTCCCGTAGCCGTATATATAGTCAGAAATCCCGATTACAAAAATTAACTGATTTGATAGGCTCATTATTTTGGATTATAGTTTGTGTGCGTTACATTGCAAAACCTACTGATTATTTACAAAACGTTTTTAAAATCGTGTATGCTTTTAATTGTTTTTAGGTACTAAGCGTTCTATTAGTATTTCGTTAGAATAAATCCTGTTCGATGTTACCCTCCTGAAACAATAATTTTGTGATCAATATCTTAAGTAGTTTTATTCATAGTTTAAGTTTAATTCAAATCGCAGGTAGCGAAGCATAGTTTCTGGTGTGACTAGTTTCCACACAATAGTGAGTACCCTAACGCAAACTGTACAAACAAATTTTACTATTTAATTTTGATCGAAAATTTTCTACCGCCTAGTAATTTTTATGCAAGTGTCGTTTGCATATATAGCAACGAAAAGATCAGGATATAATCAATTTGCATAATCATGTTTGTAATCTCAGCACTTACTATGCAATGTATTTATTTTAGTCTGAAACGGTCTCGTCGTCCAACACGGAAAGTGCAGATAAAGACAGGCACCTTAGTAACTGAAACGCTAGTGTCCGTTTTAGATGCTACTAGTGTTCCCCACGAGGTGTCCGTTTTAGACTTCACTAAAAGCATGCCGTAATGTATGTTGATGAATGACCGCTCTGTATGTTTTATGTCTGTTTTTCCTACATACATTATATATTTTGCCTTGTAAATCGAGTCAAATCGATTATTGCCTGAGTGCAACAATGACTCAATGAAGCTTTTCTTTCTTGCTAACTTTTTGTTTTTTAATCCATCACAAACCTTTTTAGGACAGGTTTATTTTATACAATAGGCTTTGAGGTTAGTTGTATATAGATATTTTTGTATATATTATGAGTTTGAAACATATTTTTTTGAACGAGAATTGTGACTGTCGTTATAAAGATTATTCCGTTATGATTTATTCTTCTGTAATGTGTTTTAATCCTGTTATGTAGTACTTTTCCTGAGAATCGATGCATTTAACAATTATCATGTTTGCGTAGCACACAAATTTAAACCAAAGTTTCTGTAACTTTAAGTTATCTGATTTTAGTTATCTTGTAAGCTGATTTATGTTCCGTTATGAAATCGAGAAACTTAAACATAAATATTTCCATTAGAGTAGGAACGTATTTGGGAATTCTCCATTTTATAACCTGCATAAATATTGTTACTAATGTCTTTAAACCTCCCTGGTCTTGCAATTTCATGTACACGTCATTGGTGTCATTTTTTAATGAAATATTTTCTAAATTTCTATTTTATATGTTCAGTATTATATTATTACATTTAGCCCAGTTTTTGTATTAATAAATCGTATTGGTATTATGAATCTTTGGAAAAATGATTATGATTCTAATTCTACAGCTAATGCACTTGCAAGAGGAAGGAGCAGCTCAACTGCAACTACTTAATAATCAGAACCCGTCAGTACACCAGCTTTAATCAAAGTTTGTAGACTTGGTTGTAACAAACTTCCGTCTACTAACCTTGAGCTATAATTATTTTTGTTGTTTAGTTTAAATACTGTTATGAATTTGTTATGGGTCGTAATTGCTTTCATTCGAAAAATTACATTTTATAATATTCGTATAAGATCAAACAAAAAATATGAATGGCATAATAGTGAAGTCGCTTAGAAGTAGTCGTTCAAAAGCTACAATTTACAAATAAAATTACCTATAATTATTTACTTAATACACAGCCAGTGAAACAGGGAACGGAAATTAAATCTCCGTAATTATATCAATGTGCATGCAGAAATTATATTTCAATATATTATTATCGCGATTATAGAAAGGTCTGCGAATATTATAAGATGTTTCTTTGCACATGAGAGAATGCAAGTGTGCATACCTTGTGCTCATAAGTTCTCATATTAACAATGGTAAACTAATTATTATTAAATATTATAAATTACATACATAACATATGTAACCGTTAGAATACGTAATAATTTTGTACTCAAACATCCTGGAAGTATTTATTCAAATTTCTGTTACTTAAGTTCTCAATCAAATGTTTTACGAAGCTCAGAAAGAGATTTTAGTGTCATGCAATTAAACAGATATATTATAATACCTACTAATTACTAACTTTAAAAGCAGCGTACTTTACATAGACATTACAACGTAACTCTTATTAATTTGGTGATTGAGTTGTGCCATCCAACATGTAGCTAGTTTTTCCAAATACATCATGAAATAAAGAATCACCCGTTTAGGTGACTTTTATGCAAAACCAAATTATTTGAATTGACACAACCATGCTTTCCTTCGTGCGCGGCATTAGTTACATCGTTGAATTGAAGTTTTGTCGTCGTGTCGCAGGCTCCTTCGTGGTAAATCTCTGCGTCCTAACCCTGAAGCTTATTCACGTCTTTTCAATTTGTTTCATCCAATGCTTAGTACCGAAGAACTAAAATATTAAAATATTATTTTTCAAAGTTAACATTCCTCTATATTTGTATGTATCAAGTAAAGGATAGAGAAATTATTTTAGTAACACTTTTCTTTAGTTTTTTCCTTTTTCTAAAATATAGCATTGCGATACATACCTGGATGTTGGGAGCGGACACGTGCTATGGATTACCGAAGCGGTTACCACCCGTCACAGTTTTACTGGGATGCGTTAATCTTACTTACGCTTATTACCAATTATATTATCCCGAACACAGGCAACTATGTTAATCTTAATCTTCGGAGCATATTAAAATACATCGTGTTTGTACGTGTATGATATTCATTTCAACTCTATGATTATGAGAGCTTAATTTTACTCAAGCCAGTGTATGCACCTAATGCTTGCTAAGACGACCTATGGAAAATGAATGCAAACGACGATCTTAAGCAAATACAGAGTGCTGACAGAGCCCAGAACTAAAGAACTTTTTGGTGAAACGGAGCCAAGCAATTATTTATTTTAAACATGAGGTTGAGTACTGCTGGGAGTCCCTTATCTGTCCAGAAAGAAAAGCTTTCTAGTAGTCACACCCTCTAAATTTTAAACGAACGGCCTACACTATTGTTACAAAAATATAATTACTGAGGTTAAAGCCACTCTCATAATGATCCCACATTTGGAAACGAGTATTTTTCCGAGAAACAAAAACAAATTAAAATGGTGCTTGTTCAACGCTCTAGATCTGTGTGAAGACATTAAAAGAGTCATTGTAAAGGATGCATTGGCTACTGACACGCCACACGTGTGACTATGTATGTTTCCGTTGTAGCAAATGAAATATGTAGCAATACATAAAAACGACAGCTTTAATTTCCATACAACAAAATCCACACGAAAGAAACCCCAATTTCGTTGCTCGTTGCTTTACCTGCACATTTAGTAGTCATCGTTCAGGTTCTCCATGGTTTGTTAAGCAAATATTTATCAACTGCAGAGTATTTGAGTATCTTTGTTTTGTTTCATTTTTTTGAAACATTGAAAATCGTGTAGGCAGCCCTATTATCACTATGAAAATCATCTAGACGAATAAACCTTATCCTTTATGATGAAGAGATTTAGTTGTCTAGATATGCTTTGACCACAATCGTATCTTATTCTAGTAATCATTACCCCAATAAATTTTGAAATAATACCTATGGATGTTTCCCAGCTCTGAGCTCTGTGTCCTTATATGTATTTACAATTGTTAAAAGTAGTTACAGACTAGTTTGTGTTAAATTACGTAGGTAAACTGAAACGCTTCCATTAACAAAGCTTCTGTGCACTACCTCATTTTAAATATCAATTCCAACATCAAGTATGTATTTATGTATCTACCTCTTTCCATTTGCTACTTAAGCGTTCACAGAGTCCCATATTTTTACAATATTTGTATTACAAATGTGGCTACTACTAATTTAAAAAATAGCAGATCAGATAATCAGATAAAGGGAATGTAAGGAATCGAACTTATTATTTATTGCGAATCTTGTAAAAAATGTATTGACATAATTAAACCTGCATCATGTACAGTAGCCAAAAGCATTTGAATCGTTGTGTTAACTCAAGGTACCATCCATAAACAATCTTGTTTAGTTTGCAATCTTAAATGTTTTCGTCTCATGTGCTCATGCTTGACGGGAGTAAGTGATGTTCAAAATGAATTACTAAGCAGGTCAGCCGCATCTCATCTATCTACAGGTATGGAGTACGATGATAATCATTTTATTCTCGAATTTCATTATCGGCAGTGCAAAAGCAGCTCACTCAACGCGAACGCACTCGCTCATCATCATCACCAACGCCAACTGATTTTATTTACTTTCAATTTCACATTATGAGAACGAGAACGGTCCACCATATCCTCTCCACTGTCTTTATTACACACTTAGGCCTTTACCACTTATGTTTCTCATTTGCTGTGTCTACATATTGTGCATATATATCTTTTGGAAAAACTATTTCAGAATGCCAAAACTCTTCCTTCCCTGAGTGACTACCTTCCAAACAACAAATAGAAAATAATTGACGCCTTTGAAATTATAATGGTACATATTCTAAAACTTAATTTTCATACTAATATACGTACATCCGTAATTATGATTGAGATCTGAGTATGTAAGAGAATCAAAAAATACCTAATCGAACCTAAAAACTTTAAGTGCTTATTTGTAGAAAATATTCGCCAGACATAGGCCAGCCGTAAACAACTTTTACTACTTGAAATAAATATTCGATTATGTAGGTACATTGTATTTATTATCTCGACTACAAACCCATCCCGAAACCCAATTCTCGACTTTGTTCCATATTTATTAATACTAACTGGTGCAGCAACAACAGCTTCATCTTTATTGCTGCTATTTTGAACATATTATGTATAAATAGATATTCTTGTTTACCACCATTCCGTCATATAATAATAATTCTTTCTTTGTAACATCTTCCTCTAAATAAAGTCTGTCAGGGAACTGTCGGAAACTGATCGAGTTCGTTTAAACATGTTTTCGTCCTATTGTCTTCTCTTCCACCAACCGTCTGCAATATACATATTTTGACGTGTGTGAAACGTCAGTGGTCCGTAATTCCTAATGTTTGGAGAACATTAAAAATTGCACATGTAACAAGGTCGTAAAATAGTGTATGTAGTTTACTGTGTTTTAATTATTTAATGGAGTGTCAGTATTTACGATTTCGTTGACTCTTTGGCTCGAACCAACACACATGCTACTTTAAGTTATACCTACGTTATGTATTTTTATGAAACAAATTCTATTTGCCCAATGCAATAAGGAAAGACATGTAAAACCGTTGCCTACATTTTTACAGTGTTTCACTTTCACTTATCGGCTACGGCACTTACGACCACTCTAACAGTGTTTCGTAAGATTGATAGTTAAAAGTTTGATACTCAGGTTGGTCAATACTTTTTAAATTCCCATGAATTTCCGGAACACAATTTTCTCTTAGTTAAATTTTCTAAAAACATTAGGAATGTCCTGCTTGGAATTTAAAAAAAAATGAAAAACATTACCTTTCTGAGATGTTTGGGGAATTTCAAAAGTACTGACCACCTGGGTCTCTAACTTTAGTTCTGTATGCACTAGGTATTTAGTAGATTTTCAAAATTATGGAACTGGAAGAGGTTTCTTTTGTGCATTTGTAAAGCCTGCGAATTCTTATGCCCTATCCATTTGCATATTGTCGTTAGTATTTATAATATTGAAGGAACGCCAAATTACAAATTGTAACAAAAAAAAGTGAGTGGTTTTATTCAACCCGATGTTTTAACTCTTTATCTGCATCACGATCAATATTGTTAATCTTTCCAGTTGTCATAATATTAATATGGATGCATACTTGTGTCTGCAGGGAACCACTGACAAGACAAGGAAGATGTTCCCAGTATATTTATATAAATGTATATCTTGCGTGTGCCGTGAGACTAATTGATGGGCCAGCCAGCAAGGGGCAAAGCAGTACAACTGCTAGCAGAGCATTCAGTCTTTTAGTCACCGTGATAACACTTGAGCCCTATGAAAAAATGTAGCACTTGCATTTATTGATAGAAAATCATCATTTGACAAGTACCGTAAGGGGGTGGAACTTTGGCAGTTTTTCAACTTTGACCTTATGTAGCTTCGTAAATAAAAATTGCAGACTAATAAAAAAAACTTCGAAATATGGGAGGGCATTTCAGC
>JAAXYX010002954.1:0-15749 GCA_036851915.1 Ptenothrix huangshanensis | reverse complement strand
AAATTATACTACATAACGAAAGCAATATGCAATATATAAGTATAAAAAGTTGATTTGGGCAATGTATTTATTTATTTATTTATTTATTTTATTTATTATTACAAGTACAAGCCATAACGCTGTTACATACATCAAAAATAATTTTATTCTAAATTACATAATAGCAAATAAAACACTTCCTAGAATGTTTGTAATTAAAATATCACTATGTACTTGTTTTTGATAAGCACGAGGTAAGCTAATTACCGAATACCTAACAGCTTACACAAAACAGACATCTTTTGGAAGTAATTATCTCAGTAACTCTTTAACACTCCGAGCATCGATACCCAGTCGTCTGCCATTAAAAGTCATTTCCGTAAAGCGTAATTTTTTCTGCTACAATAAGAAGTGTAGAACAGCTAAAACTAATACACTTGTGGAATAATTATTAATACAATAATCTTCTCCCTCCGACCTAATACGCCAGCTTCTCCTACAGATATGGTATGGAAAATTTAACTGTGACAGTTAAATTTTAAAAATCGTATCTAAGTACATTACATGATTATCTTTAATTTTTCTATGGACAGCAATTTTTATTTTTCTAATTCTCAGGCTGCAGAAAGTAAGCCATCCCATCTCTTGTATAGTCCAGTTTTATATCAAATGGTAATGGATATAAATCTGGCTAGTCCAAAACCGGTGGATAGAGACAAGCTTCAAGAGTGCCACAAGAAAGCTTTAGAATCGGTTTTCAATGCGGTATCCAAAGCTGAGTCGTTAACAGACGATAAAAAAGAGTCAATCACAGAAATTTTAGGTAAGCTATACATGTACTACAACAACGCTAATCAAAATAAAAAGCGCCTGTGTCACATAAATTCGCTCCTTACTACTGACCCATCCGCGGCTATAATTCCGACGGAAATCGGAGTGGAAACTAAATCTGTAACTCCGGAGGAGTTGATGACACAAAAAACACAGACAAAGTCACCAGAAACAGTATCTCAAGGGGAATCCATTACTGGACTTGAATCCGTATCTGAAGCGGAACCCGTGATTTCAACTGAATCCATGTCTCCAGTGGAATTCATTACACTGCCTGAATCAGTATCCTCGGTAGAATCCATTACTCCACCTGAACTCGTATCGCCAGTGGAATTCTTGACTCCTCCTGAATCCATATCTCCACCCGAATCCGCATCTCCAGTTTCATCCTCAGCTCCAGTCGAATCGGTGGTTCCACCTGAGTCCGTGTCTCTAGTTAATTCGGTGACTCTACCTGAATCCGCTATTACTGTTGAATCCGTGATACCGTCGCAATCCGTTCTTCAAGTGGATACCGCAACTTTACCGCAATCTGAAACTCCGAAGGAATCTGTGACTTCACCTGAATCCTTATTTCCAGTTACATCCGCATCTCCGGTGGAATCCGTTACTCCACCTGAATCCGTATCGCCAGTTACATCCGGAGCTCCACTCGAATCTGCGACTCCACCTGAGTCCGTATCTTCATTGGAATCCATTACCTCGCCTGAATGCGTATCTTCAGTGGAATCCGTGGCTCCACCTGAATCCGTATCTGAAGTTAAATCAGTGGCTTCACCTAACTCCGTATCAACGGTGGAATTCATTGCTCCGCCTGAAACCGTACCTTCAGTGGATTCCGTGACACCACCGGAATCTATATCTCAAGTGGATTCCGTGACTATACCGAATTCTGTGACTCCCCCTGGACCAATGACTCCCCCTGAATCAGTGAGTCCACCTAAACCCATATCTGCAGTGAAATCCGTGACTTCACAGGAATCCGTAGTTCCAGCGGAATATGTCACTGCACCTGAACCCACATCTCCACGGGGATCCTCATCTGAACATGTCGATTTAGGAACGGTTAAAATGGAATCAAAGTATAATATTGATAGACAAACGGGTGAAGAAGACCCTGGACAAGCACAAACATTATCCACTCCATCCATTGTCGCAAGTATTATTTAATTAAAATATTATTATTATTACGCTACTTGAAATTCATAGTTATTGACAAAGTATCTTTAGTTGTTTTAAAATGAAAACCTTGTATCTAAAATTATACTTTCTTATACTTTAAAATTCTACATATCCATATTTTGTCTAATAATGTTTTTTAATTTTGCCGTTTTCCCTATTATGTAGATAGCGGTGGCAATGAAAATAAGCCGACAGGAATTATCTATCCATATAGCTCGTGTAAGTGTTTTTGAATTCGTGTAATAATAAATGTATGTATGTACCTGGGTAATTACCGTAAAACTTGATATAAGAGCCTGCCTTCGAAAGATAGCCGGGTCAAATCCTATGCTTAAGCATTACGATGGCCGGGCAGAAAATTAAATATTTACAATAAGAGCCCGGGCTCTTATTTCAAGTTTTACGGTATGTAGTAATATTACACAGGAAGTTCTTGTGCGTTTAATATAATATAAGTGAAGAATGGATTATATGATATCGTTATTTTCTCAGATAATAAATACTGTACAACGAACACCAAATGTTGTTCAGGAATTTTTACAAAAGTTAAACCTTAAACGTGATTTTTATTTCAAGGTGGAGAAATAGTGGAAGTCTCTATTTTAGATTCCGAATTACCAGAGCCATCATCGTCGATAAACGAACCAAATCATGAAGGTAACATATAGAGCATGTACATCCATATTTTATTCGCATGGGATTTAGAAACAGTGACAACTATTATTTATATTTGGTTTTTCAAAACGTGATATATGTATCATGTCAAATCATGAAGGTAACATATAGAGCATGTACATCCATATTTTATTCGCATGGGATTTAGAAACAGTGACAACTATTATTTATATTTGGTTTTTCAAAACGTGATATATGTATCATATATGTAAAATCATCAAACTATTAACACACGCTATTATCTGTAGATGTTCAGCCTCTAACGGGTCCCTCCGATGAAGTGGATATTAGTGGTGTCTTGTCGATAAAAATACTGCAGCTTAATGGTGTTAACATGCCTGGAACGAACTATCGACCCGAATACTTTGTTCAACTGCGTGGAACCTACTTACATTTTAGTACTCCAGAGGGTCGAGAGAATGTGAGCAATGAGCATCTTATGCCGATTGATATTTCTAATGCTAGCACTAGTAACTTAATGGACTACTGCGGCACACCAAGGTTATTCAAGTGAGTCAACTAATAAAAATTTACAATTAATCTCTTATAATAGGAAGGTTTGAATTTTTTACCTTAGAATGATTTTAGTTTTGGGACAGCTTTTATTAACGGATTATCTGCGTGAATTATGAAAAACTTTTAAGCTCTATTTTACGTTTCCAGAATTAACAATTTTCGACCATTCATAGCAATTACCTACAAATACAAAAGTTAGTTCGCCTAATACGAAATCACGCTGTCTTTAAATACAGTAATGTACAAACTGCACACGGAAGAAAAATGGTTCCTCAGTGTATCGAAAATGCTAAAAATAGTTTTTACATCGCAGAATTTCGTGCAACACTTTATGTAAGGTAGTTATACGCAGTTTTGTAAACCTGCAAGCTTTTTGGTCTGTACCCCTCACAATTACTTCACAGGTCAGTTTACGAAACGACAAATGGCAAGCGTTGTGACAAAATTGTGCGTACATAATGATTTGTTTGAACATGTACATTTATCAGATCTTTACTTTAGGGGGAGAAGCTTGCGAAAAACTCCTTTTAATTTTATTGATTTTCGCGCATCTACACATGTGAAATATACAATTTGTCTTAGTGAAATTTATATTTAATAAACCATTGTATACATTGCTTTGCAGATTGGTATTACCAAATTCGTATTTTCAATTTGTTGCCGATGACGAAGCCACAGCAAGGCAGTGGCTGAAGAAAATACGGGCAAAATTTCAAGCTGAAGAAGCTACTGTACCAAGAATACAAGCGTGGAACAGAAGATTAACTATTCGTTAAATTAAAATCACACTTCTCCATCTGAACATGTCAGTTGGTATATTCTCAATAATTAATATTATCAAAACTTTGATTTCCTACTATTGTAATAGCTTTAGCAGCAAGTCCCTAAATAAACCATAAGTATGAAACAATTTGTAGCATGTAACCTATTACTTTCAGTAAAAATACCTATGGCTTCATTTTCATCTTCATCGACGTTGTTTGAAGTTCTTTGCTCTTCCAAAAAATAATGAATTATCAGTCAGTAAACTATATATGTATAATGTTTGCAAGACCGTTATGACATCATCATTTATTTATCCCATATTGGTGGCAAGGTATACGTATACATACTGCAGAATATTTATACGATAGCCCATTGCTAGAAACATTCAAAATTAGAGTAAACGACATATTAGTGTAATACGCCTTAAAATGAAATCAAGCAACTTTGTCAACTGTTGTGTATCGGCAAAAAGTTGTGTGAAATGTGCATGTCTACAGAAAAATCAAAATATTGCATTCAACAATTTGGGTCGATTTGACTATGCCTTAAAAGCTACACTAGATTTGACGTCAATCATATTTAGGTTTGAACAGAAATGTCTTCTCCTAATGTAGTATATATGGTTACTAAATCTAATTTAAATTTAAAAGAATTGTAGATACTATTTCTAGTTCAAAAATGTGTACCACGGCACCAATTGGAATTGAGCCTAAAACTATTCGAGGGTTTATGTGTGCATACGCTTAGTCATTGGCCACCTGATAGTAAAGTGATTCATATGCGTAATAATTACTGTAAAAACTTTCCGCAAAGATGAATGCAGTATAGATGCTCTTGAAACTTATCTTTGAAGCCGAGATTACAGATAAAATCAGTATTTCATAAGATGATTTATAATTCTCTTGTACAATCTACAAATGTAAATCAATTACTGACACTATCAATGTCTATGCAGCTGAACAGATTATATAATTAAAAAGTAGTGCTGAACGTACCAGCCTCAAACAATAATACACCTGGTTACAGTGAAGCAAATATCTGACTCTCTGTTGTTACCGAAGCTGTGGATTCCTTCACGCTACTAACTTTAAAATGGACAAGGTACAATATATAATTTCTATTAAATAATTATGAACTTAGTCACCTAAATATGTATGTACAACTTTTAGTTTACATCACTAATTTACACTATCAATTTTAATCATCCTCGTTGGAGGACAGTTTCAGACTCATTTTTTAAAAAAAGTATTTTTCTTTTAAAAACAGAAGCAAGATGAAGCCCCTTCATACTTAAAATATGCGGAATCCATCTATAGAAAGAAAATGGAGATATCCACTGTCTCGCCAAATTTCATTGAGTTCCAGGATTTACTTAACTATCATGAGCTAGCGATCCAGCACGCTTTAGAAATAATAGCTGATACGGAGTCACTCACGTTATCCAAAAAGCAAGAAATTCAAAGATCTCTTGAAAATCTCTTTTCAAAATACAGAGAAATAAATCTGAAGAAACGTGATAGTCCAAGTCCTGCAATTGGAATCGATTTAGGAACAACGAACTGCTGCGTTGCTGTCTATCAAGGTGGACAAATGAGGATAATTCCTAATGACATGGGATTTGATAAAACACCTAGCTTCGTTGCTTTCCCTGTGGATGAAGACAAACCCATATTTGGGGAAACAGCCAAAATGCTAGCTTATCAGAACCCACAGAATACGATTTACAATGTGAAGCGCATGTTAGGTAGAAAATTCGATCAGATACAAATTCAACATCAGATGTCCCTCTGGCCATTCGATATTGTCAATGACAATGGCAATATAAAAATCAAGATTTACGAAAAGAATAAAAACTCAAGTTATAACTTAAACCCAGAAGACATTTCGTCGTTGCTCATAAGATATTTGAAGGAAAGTGCGGAGGATGCGCTGGGGATGCCTGTGCTGAATGCTGTGGTGGCAGTTCCTGCTAACTTCAATGCTCATCAAAGGGAAATAACGAAGAAAGCCTGTGAAAATGCAGGCCTAAACGTCCTTCAGCTGGTTAATGAACCTACAGCAGCCGCCGTTGCTTACAATATGCACAAGAATAACAAGGGTCAATTTAATAGTATAAAAGCAACAGGGCTTCGCAATTGTCTCATTTTCGACCTCGGAGGAGGAACATTGGATGTGGCCGTTCTTACAATAAAGAACAATCAGCTTTTCATTAAAACCATAGGCGGAGATGCGAATTTGGGAGGGGAAGATTTTGACAATAACATGGTCAACTATTGCATAGAAGAATTCAAAAAGAAGCACAACATTGATTTGGCTGCTGGCAAATCTTCAACGGATACATTAGAAAAATTTAAGAGTTCGAAAAGTCTTCGGCGACTAAAGATGGAGTGTGAGAAACAAAAGCGATGCTTGTGTAAACTGAGGAAAGTCATTGTATCTGTCGAAGCCATTCACGAAACACTCGATTTGACGGTGGAGTTCACGCAAACTACCCTCGAGAAGCTTAACCTGCATTTATACCAGAAATGCATCGACATTGTCCAGGACGTACTCTCGAAGTCGGAAGTGAACAAGGAGGATGTGCATTCCATAGTTTTGGCCGGTGGGTCCACTCGGATTCCCAAAATTCAGCAGATGCTGTCCGAATTCTTCGCAGGGGCTAAATTAAGTAAGGAAATTAATCCTGACGACGCAATCGCTGTTGGAGCAGCAATGCTAGCCTACTATGCCGAGAACCCAGAAGTTCCGAATGTTTTGATTCGAGAACCGGACTACTCCAACGAGGATATTGAAGATCCTAATCGCGGTGATTTTAACACTCGGAGTTTACTGCCAACTGAGCTTCGCCGCTTGGAAAAAACTGATTCAGAATACGATTCAAATAGCTCACATTTTAGTTCAAGAACGTCCGGCATGGAAGTAACTAGCACGTCTCCGACGCAGGCAAACGAAACTCCCGAACAAAATAGTTTGCTTCCATCTATTTCAAACGAATTCGAACCACTTCCACCTGCTACGTGGATCAACCGAGATAGTGTTAATAATAGAAGTTCTCCTGATGAGTTTGATGACTTAAACGATAATGAAAATCCCGCAGCTGAAACTGAATTACGTGTTGCAAAAAAAGAACAAGAGACTACCCCGGAAGTTGAAATAAATAACAATGTTGTTGAGCCAACAACTTCCAAAGATGCGGGAATCCAAAAAAGCACTCGTAAACCCGTATCAAATTACACTACTGCTGAATCCATGTCTGTTACACTCCTTTTACGACAAGATAAGGAACAAGATGAAAGTCAAGGGACGAATTTAGCAGTTGACGCCCGTAAGTTTCAATTAAAGAGCATGTTATACCTGATTTTTTAATATCAATGCATATACTTTTATAAATTACGAAAACAAATTCTATGTTTCTGAAGTACTTACTAATTTACGAGCCCTATTCTTGGGAATTTTTAATTAAATTCCAACATGTAATTACAGAGATGCATGGATGTCTTTCCAAGAAAAACTATCAAATAAAATCTAAGCCTATACGGCTAGCTAAATTTGAGCCGTTCTACGGTGCACTGCATGAGAAGACGCTCTATTTATTTCAATCTGAGGAGGATTTCTGGGCAAACGATACGGAAAATTCGCAGAAAATCGATGTACACAAAGCCTCTTGCGAACTGAAGGACTATCTAGGCACAAATAAATCATTTCGGTGAGTTTTAATGAATCATGAATAGTTTTATTAACTAATCTCAGAAACAGAGGAAAAAACGTAGTCTAATATTAACATAACTAATGATCGCATTATGATGATTTTGTTTATATTTTACGGTGATCCACAGATTAAAAGTCATGGATGGTTCGGAGTACTTATTTTTGGCTGACAACGCAATTTCTGGAGAGAGCTGGGTGACACATATCGACAAAAATTCTGTGAAGAAGATGGATCCAACCTTTAAAACATACAGGCCTAGTAAAGTCGCAGAGTTTATTAAAGAGATCCAGAAAAACTTGTAGATTTAAAAAAATGTAATTCACTTCACATTACGTATGAGTGACTTTGTAACCTTACTCAGAGGATGTTAAGTTTTGTACCTTCAGTGACGTTGTGCATAGTACAGGGAGCTAAATTATATACATATATGATATATGATGACAATTACATGGTTTCTACAGATCTTTACTGCAACCTAAAAGTATGTATTGAATAGTGGTTAAAATATTTGTACCAGCTACCTAATTAAATTACCGCACGACCATTATTATTATTGCCGTCTTCTACTTGGCCTTGCTTCGAGATCCACACGCTGACGTCAATGGCGTTATTTTAACGAAAAATGATTAATTGACATTAAACTGTTTAAACCACAACGAATACGTGATTACAAAATAGATGTTTATTTCTATTTTAAAGTTTTGATTAAAGAAACGAAACCATCTGTCTGATGTCTGGATGATGACGCATTACATTGAATTTGTCATTCAGACAAGTCATTAAGATATTAAGAACGTTCTTTGTAATAATAAAAATGAATTTAGGATCGAATTAATTAAAACTAGGATATTCAATTGACTTTTTTATTACGCCGGTTAGATAAATCAATGTTATTACAATACGCAAACACTATTATAAAACTTTAAATGGGGTATAAATCCGTTATATATACTACAACACGATCATCTGATACAGAATTTCTTCTTATCTCTCAAGAAGAGATTTTATTAATTTTAATCAAAAATTTATATTGCGCCAAATTAAAGTTCACTATGGCATTAGAATCATGCACAGCTTTAATTCTGTTGGTAAGCGATGTGTTTCCACTCCTCATTAGGACGAAAATTTACACTTAGAACATAAATAATATTTTTTATTTTTTTTAGAATAAAAAATAGAACATTTGAGTTGAGTTGTTTATAATCAGATTGCAGCGTTTGCTACTGTTGAGTCAACCAAGCTGACGTACTACTGGGTCGTTCACGAAACGGAATTCAGACCTTTGGGCAGTGACGCAACACTTGCGACCTGTAGTGGCCAATTTATAGCATCTACAAGTAGAAAATTTGCAGAAAGAATCGCTACGGAAGGATCTGGCTACTTGCGGGATAACAAAACGTAAGTAGGTAATTGCAGTTATTTACTATTTATATCGTGATTTTAATTGCAATTATTTCATTTAATGTCATCAAGAATATATTGTATGTAAGCATAATCCATGACTACAAAGTGAATTTGTGATAATTATAATGTTTTCTTATTAAGTGTCCTCAATTTAGGATCATGCGTTGACGACAGTCCATGCAAACCCAAGAATGGAAAATATAGCTGCTTTATAAAAGGAACGACGCCACTGGGTAGTCAAAACAATCCTTTGGCTCCCTTTGTATCCATAGCATCCAATCAGATTCCCTTCGGCACCACTGGCATCGTCAGTCAGTTCAAAGACAAAACTTTGCCAAACAATAGTGGTAAAAAGCATAATGGTTGTGTTCGGGTTGACGACACCTGCTCAACTTGCACTAAGGGGCAAGACTGGATTGATTTCTACGTTGTTACCGTTGTAAAATTACAACAAAATTCAAAGTACATGGGGCAGTTTCGAAAATGTTGATTTCAAAAAAACCAATTGTAAGCCTGGAACTTATGACAATAAATAAAATGTCCTTTGTATACACATGGCCACGGTATTAATAAGAATAAATGAGAATTGAATTAATTTTCGCAAACTACTATGGAAGTTTATACTGTTTTTCTCATGAATAACTAAAGTTGCTATAAGTAAATCAATGCAAATAGTTATAGGCATATAATTAACTGGCTTACATTTTGTACTTACTATTAGTATACCTACACTTGCAATTATTTTATCTATACCTATACTACCTATGGAAATCTGAGTATACCTACAGATAAAATATTTCTGCCAAGCAAAGTGATGGCGATTGTGTAATTTAGAGTCAGTGTGTCTTGTTAATAGCATTGAGGAGGCAAAGAATTTACTGAAAAATGTACGGTAATTTAATGTACGTACACCGTAGAGATGAAGTGATGGAGAAAATATTCTCTACAGGTGCAAAGTTAACAAGGATTGCAAGCGAGGGGCGTACACCTATTTCTATTTGTCAGTATTATTATTTGATTATTAATTATTACTTATCCACCTAATCGGCTGTTCCCACTTATTACTTGACCTTCTATGCCATAAAAGCAAAAATGTTTGTACAAAACTGTAGGGAAATTAAATTTAACCGTAGGCAACATCAGATTTCTGTAGGTAAGTATTTTCATTAAAATAATATTTGATAATATATTAATCCATTGTTATTTGGCTGTCGTTTTGCGTGCGTACGTGGGATTTTATGGTTAATAAATAAAAAATGGGTAAAGTTAAGAATTGAATAAGCTTTACTAAATGAAATTAATTATTAGTAAGTAGGTAATTTCAAAAGTTTGAGTTCTCACGACTTACTTGCAGCAAGCTGATGCTTGATGCCTTGGCTTACTTTTAGTATGAAATACATGAAAATAGTAGATTGCAGACTGAAGGAAATAAATACATTTTCCATCACAAATACTTAGTTACCTACGTGTAAATAATCGCATTAATAAATTAAATTTTGAACGTAAATACGTGCGTTATATATAGGATAAAAAAGAAGCTATACAAAGAATAAAAAAAATGTATATCGCTCAGTATCAAAAATTATGAAACGTGATAAGTAAATTAAAAGTGACTTGTACAACAAAATGTATGAAGTTTGGTGTGCAAGTTTGCTCAAGGATATGAAAATTTCCTACTTTAATCCCAGAATTATTCGGGATTGACTTGACTACTTTCTCATAAAAATTTCGTTCCTTTCTAATGACTAAGGATGTTTTTGTAGCCACTAAAATGCTAACTTTTAAGTCCCTAATTTTGTCCGGGATAGAGAACGCTTTGTCAAAAACTACCGTATAGATTATAATGGTATAGAAGCCAAGCGAGCAGTTAACAAATGCAAACAGGGGCTCTGCGTGGATTAAAATGATACCAAAAAATAAACCAACATAGGAGATGGTAATGCACACAACTTTCAAGATAAAAACTACATGAGCATATAGCGAGTTAAATTGGGTTATCTTCAAGTGTAAAATGTTGCATCTAAGAGTAGCTTTTTGTATATCCTCCACCTCCACAAAGTTTGTCACAGTTGTTGCTTTTCTGCATAATAAAATAACATCACTGAAAGCAATGTTAAAATCTCAACAATTCTTATACAATAAGTATACTCGTAAGTGTTAATTTTTGTACAACTAAATATTGCCAGTATAAATAAACTTACCTAAAATCCACAGCAGTATTTCTTAGTTCATCTTCAATCTCATGAAAAAATGATAACATCACAAAGATTCCATAATTACAGGTGCTCATCCAGAACAAGAATATGGTCGCTTCAAAAACTATCAAGATTATTAGCACTGGAGGAATTTGTAATGACTGTGGCAACGAAGAATAAATGAATTGGGCCGATGACGGATCATAAATGTAAATACCGACAAAAAGAAAGCTTGCGGCAAAAAGCATGAGGGGGATCATTTGCAGCAGTCGTTCTTGCAATGTTTTCGAACATAATTCAAAACGCAAGTCTTTATAGGAATTAGCTTGAATTTCTTCACGCTTGCAGCGGTCAAGGGTATACAGCTGATTAAAAATATTAATGTTTTCATACGGAGAGGAGTGAAATAGGAGCCACTGCCAAGTGAGCACTAATGTGGATCCACTCAGACAAATTATGTGCAATGGTAAATGATGAAGTACTAAGTTGTCATGCTTAATGAGACAAAGAAATAATGTTGTGTACATGAAGCAGGAGTATGCACCGCAATTAAACAGAAGTATAAAATACACGATCTTCTTTACGGTTGAAAGCTCAATTCGTATTGCACCGGAAGATTGTTGAAATTGAATTGGAAGGAAACAGATAATTGAACAGATGTTGAATGCTATGTAATTTGTAAATAGATCTTTGGGAGTGAGCATGGTGCTTTTTTTTAGATGTTTTGAGCACTATTTTTTTGAACCGTTTGATTCATACGTATTTGAAAGAAAGTATGGATTTGTCTTGAGTCGCAATATTTTTAATGAAATACCGATAAGAATATAAACTAAATAGGAACAATTAATTGCGGGAACTGCAATGCAAAAAGAATGCAGTAAGGTAGTTAAATGAACTTGTTTGTACTTAATAAAGCAATATAAATACCCGAGTAGCTACTCCAAACTCCAACGACGGTCAACGACTATTTTACTTCCAAGTAAGTACTTCTGGAAACTCGTACAAGTTGGAACGGACACTACGCAGTGCCCTCAAGAAACCAGTATTTTATTTATGTCGAAATATCCTTGGAGAGAATCATGGAGTGTCTCGAAATTAGGAACCTATTCAACTATTACATGCAATAACAAAGCGCTTATAATTGTATCTATCTGATTTAATAGAGTGGATTCAGTGGATTTTGCAGGAAAAGTCTTTATTGCCTATCGGTGTATAATTACTGCTAAATGATCCAAAATAGAACGGATTGCAGACCGTCAGCATAATTACTCAGTTGTAGCTATTTCCATACATGTAATCTGATTTGTCCCAGACAACAAGGTTAAATTATACAGCTTGCGATGACAGCGTAACTCCCTCGCATAAAATATTAAGACAAGTCATTCGAAACTCGATTACAGTTCTCGGTGGTGCAAAGTGTGCTTTGCTATTTGATAAAGGAATGTTTATCAGCCGTATTTGCAGCATTTGCAACTTCACCTGTGTTATTTTTTGCATTTAGGTAGGGAGTTTTTTTTATAAGTAGTTATGCCATGCTGGTTCGTTTGACTTTAGCGAATTTCAGCATAAAACGCCTTATTAGTGCGCACATACCTGTAAACAGTATCCGTAAAAGTACCTACAACGACGTATGTATACGTATGTACCTAGATATATGTACTACCCAGTTGTTTTTAGTATTATTTCATATGATGCATTTTGATTAGCAGTGCCACCGAATTTTCGTCCATCTCGTGGTCTTTCTAGTTATAATTATTTTTATTTACATACAAGATTGGCACTTTTACAGGTAACGTACGAATAAAATACTAACAGGTTGCGTTCTCATCAAATGATAATCGGCATTATTAGTTGAGAAACATATAAGTAACTATTTCGGCATTAATGGACTATATTTAAAATTGGTAAAATTTCAGTACTGACATTTTAACGTACAAAAATGCGATATACAGCCCACTAGGTTGTATTTTTTCTATTACTACATGTGTATGTATATCATCATTAAATTACTTCATCAGTCATTAAAAACAATTGATTTAATAATCAATGTAATGTTTGCAACCTATAGCCTGGCTATCTTAAACACACCTGTAGTTATAAAGATGACAGTGTGAAGCGAAATAAAAGTATAAGTCCTGCAACCTCGGAAATTCTCTATTATTTTACAATTCTGGCGTTAATAGGGAAGCAATGCGCAAATTCTGAGACAACCAAAAACTTTTCACATTAGTAAATAGGTGTAATAATACATACCGTAAAGCTTCTAATAGAGCCCCCGGGCTCTAATTTTTCAAATGCTTCAAGCCCCGGGCTGAATTAGAGACCCGGGTTGTATCTGAGACCCGGGCTCTACCCATTTAATTTAATGTATTAAGGCCCCCGGGCTTTATTTCCAAACTTGGTCTTTTACCCCGGGCTGTATTAGAGATCCGGGATCTATTATAAGCTTTACGGTACATTACCTTCCAACTTAAATTGTTTGCGCTTTCCGATAACACAGAACGAGGAAAGTATGTCAATTATTAACGTGAGGCTTAGCCTCAGAACCTTTTACGAAAAGGGGAGCATATCCAAGTATTTTACGATGAATATATCTCATTTTCCGTTTTACATATATTTACATGCATAGGGACGTATGGTCGATTTTACACATAAATATGCTTTCAAGAATGTATATATAGACGTTCAATTTGGATTTGAAGTATTTATATACATAGATACGCTAAATTTGACGTTTAAGAATTTATACAATGAAATATATGCCAATTTTTGCATTTAGGAATTTACACGTTGATATGACACATTTTGCTTTTAATAATTTATACACAGATATGCCCAATTTTGATTTATTCAGAAGATGTGCCCCATGTTGCTTCTTAAACGGCGACTGTATGTATTTCATTGAATTGTATCATCGTCAAGAAATGGTACCCAACTTTAACATGACTTATTTTTCCCACATAGCTATAGTTGTTGAAATAGAAATCAAATCAACACGAATTTTATGTTGGTAATTTTTTAATCTAGATCTAGTTACGCAATAACCAGCTAAATTAGGAAGCGGATTATGGTCAGCCAATGTTTATTTTTTCTACCTCTTTAAATACATACTCAGTTAAGGAATTAGATACATTTTGATTATTTTAATGATGTTATTGACCGAGTCAATATGCATCTACTTATGTATGTAATTGTGCATAACAATGAAAAGCTGACGTCATTTGCTTCATACTTCCTGTGTTCAAAAAAAATAAAGTATATAAACTCGAGCAATTGCATAAATAATTGAATTCAAAATATTAAAGTGTTTTTCGTCCCGTAAAGGCAATTGGTAAAATCGCATTATTTTACGCAATATTTTAAAATTACAACCCCAAGATGACTACGACTACTCTAGTGCTGTCGATAGCTTTGTGCTACCTGGTAGGTGATCAAACTTTTGCACGAATTAAAAATCGAAACTTCATAATTACTTTTCAACTTTTGTTTCTTTTTACAGTTTACTATCCACTTAGCACCAGTGGACTCGACTAAATTGACGTATTACTGGATTGTTCATGAAAAGGAGTTTAAGCCTTTGGGTTCTGATGCTCAATTGGCAACGTGTGACGGCAAAGTTTTAGCAAGGACTAGTAAGGCATTTGCAGATAGAATTGCTGTCGAAGGGTCGGGATATTTGAAAGATGGGAAAACGTAAGTTGATAATTCTTGTAGAAACGTATTTGAAATCGCAAAACAAAAACGAGTTAATTGATTATTACATCATTACATACACATCATTTAATTTAATTCATTTGAAACAAGAATCTTCATCATCAATATGTTAAAAATTGCATCTAATGTATTTCAGAGTTCTCAACTTGGGCTCCTGCATAAGCGACAGAAATACATGTAGGCCGCAAAAGGGTAATAAATACAATTGCTTTGAAAAAGTCAAGAGTCCTCTCGGTAGCCATGACAATCCCCTAGTGCCCTTCGTGTCCATAGCTTCGAATGATATTTCCTATGGAACCACTGGCATCATTACTCAACTGAAGGGAAAAAAATTACCTAGTGGTCAAGTACATGACGGTTGCGTTCGAGTGGACGATTCTTGCTCAACCTGCAATCATCCAAACTGGATCGACTTCTATGTCGTCTCCGAGAGCAATTACAAGAAAGTTAATACCCAGCTCCGTTTGTCTGAAGTTAACTTCCAAAGAACTAAATGTAGCCCCAAGAAGTATAAATCTTAGTTACTAAAGAAATAACTACATCAATTACCTGTTCCCTCTACTTTTATCAAACGACTATAAGATTCAAGCGTGTATAATTAACTTTGAATTTGAATTATTGATCCCATAGATGAATAAATTCTTGGTTCGTTCGCAAAATAGAAAAATTAATAATTGTATGAGTTGCACGCGCAGAATTAATAGGACATCATAAGGTGCTATAAAGGTGAATAATAAAGGAATATACATGAATACATATTGAAAACGAAATTCTGTTTT
>JAAXYX010002953.1:0-15751 GCA_036851915.1 Ptenothrix huangshanensis | reverse complement strand
GAAAAAGTGTAATTTTAAAATTGTACCTTTTTTGAAAAAGTGTAATTTTAAAATTGTGCCTTTTTGAAAAAGTGTAATTTTAAAATTGTACCTTTTTTGAAAAAGTGTAATTTGAAAATTACGATTTTTTGACATATAAATATAAATAATTTGAAAATTAAGCTTTTTTTGAAGCGCGCAATTGAAGTTTTTCTTCTTCAAGTGTATTATTTAAAAATTGTGCAGGTTTTGAAGTGTGGAATTTGAAAATTCTGCTTCTTTTTAAAGTGCATAATCATAAGTTTTTGCTGCATTTAAAATATAAAAAAAATGAATTTTAGCCTCCTACTCTAATGAATCTTAAAAGAAGTTTCGTTGAAAAATGCATAAACCAGGTCCGTAGATTTTTGTTCCTTTTTGAAAACGCGTAAAAAAGGTTTTCCTTGTTTGAAAATAAGCGAGTAGGAATTTCTGTTACTTTTGAAAATGGAAGAGAAATGTAAGCTACAAGAGAAAAGAAAGCTTTTTACTAGCTTACTTACTTGCTTACTTAGTCAGCTTTCACTGACAAAAGTAAACTCATGTGACGTGATGAAATAATTCAAAGCTGTGCAAATGATGGATTATTCCAAGGGATCCAAAGCGACTGACAATGAATCCCAGCCGAACCAGAACCAAAACTAAAACTTGGGCTAAAAGAAGTCAGCGACAAATGTGAGTAGAGCCGACTTCCAGTAGCGCCGCCACGATTATTTTTCGGATAGGACTACTCAAAAACTGGATCATATCTAAAGCAAATTTTCAAAAACAGCAATTTTAATTATTTAAATTTAAAAAAAAACGGTGTCTGTTTTTGTGCATATTTAAAAAACCGGCATCCCTTTTTGTGTAAAAATAAAAAAACTGCTCCCTTATTGTCTAATTTCAAAAAAACTGTACCTGTTTATTTCTAAATTTCACAAAACTGCACCTTTTTGAGTAAAATTAAAAAACTGCGTCTGTGATTTTTCTAAATTTCAAAAAACTGCGTCATTTTTGTGTAAATTTCAAAAAACTACGTCTGTGATTTTTCTAAATTTCAAAAAATTGCCCGTGTTTTCTCTAAATTTCAAAAAATTGCACGCGTTTTCTCTAAATTTCAAAAAACTGCGTCATTTTTGTGTAAATTTCAAAAAAATGCCATTGTGATTTTTCTAAATTTTAAAAAATTGCGTCTGTGATTTTTCTAAATTTCAAAAAACTGCGTTTGTGATTTTTATAAACAGAAAACTGCGTCATTTTTGTGTGAATTTTAAAAAACTGTAACTTATGTAGTGCGCGTTTTAAGAATCTTTTTTAGCAAAGGTTACGAAGTCTTACCCCTGCCGAAGCTACTGAGGACTTCGGGACAAGGCTTTTAAGAATTCCTTGTTTTTTTGAACTTTTTCCTTTTCGAAATAAGAAAATGAGGGAAATGATTACATACCTACACCATACCAATGCAGCAACATGACGCGTCTATGGAAGGGCAAGGTAAAGCCCTGAAAGAAGATGCTGCGAAAAAGTGCCCCTGAAAAAAAGACCTTAAATTGACTAAATAGAGATCTCGGGAGTTTGAAAATTGCGCTGGTTGTGTTGGTGGTGAAGTTGGCGAAAGAGTTTGGAATGCGAGCGATGGTGATAACGGTGCTATGTGATGGGATTCTAATGGAGTGGACTTAAACGCTTAAACTGTCAAAGTGAAAGTGGAAGGGAAAGACGGGAAAGCGATAGCTGCGGCAGATGATTCATGCACCCATTTTCCGCTCATTGTCACATGCTTTCTGACTGAGTCACACTTAATCCGTTTATGTCGAGCTCAAGGGAATGCCAAGACGAACAGCTAAAGGAGCACGAACGGACACGGAGGACTAAAACCTGGAGCAAGGAACCAAAGCAATCCATTTACATTTCTTTTACAAGTCACTCTCTTTACGAATTTTTTATTTTTAAAAAATATCCCAATTTGTGTTTTCACATCTTTTTTATACCATGCATTTTCAGGTTTTTGCTTTTACTTCAAAAATATATAAATTGAAATTTTCCTTTTTTCGAAAATGTGTAGTTTGAAGTTTTGGTATTTTTTGTAACTGAAATATTTCGATTTTTTACTGCATGCTTTTGGTAACGTGCAATTATTTCATTTGTTTACACTTTTGTTTTGAATTTAAAGTCTTTGCATCTTTTCAAAATCCACCATCCAAATTTAATTTGCATCTTTTTAAAATGTGCAGTTTGAAATTTTTTGCATCTTTTTAAAACGTGCATTTAAAATTTTTGCGTGTTTTTTAAATGCGCAATTCGAAATTTTTGCGCTTCTTTGAAATTCTGAAATTATGAGTTTTTGATTCTTTTAAAAATGTGCAATTTGACAATTTTTGCATCTTTTAAAAATGTGCAATTTGAAAATTTTGCATGTTTTTTAAATGCGCAATTCGAAATTTTTGTATCTTTTAAAATGTGCAATTTTAAGTTTTTGCATTATTTTAAAATGTGCAATTTGAAATTTTCGCGCTTCTTTGAAAATCTGAAATTTTAAATTTGTGCATCATTTTAAAACGTGCAATTTGAAAGTTTTGCATGCTTAAAAAATGTGCAATTTTAATTTTTTGCGCTTCTTCAAAAATCTGAAATTTTAAGTTTTTGAACCTTTTTGGAAATGTGCATTTTTTTTTTTACATTTTTTCCAATTTTTATCATATCTACAATTTGAAGTTTTTGTACAGTTTGAAAACTTGAAATTTCAATTCTTAGTGTCTTTGAACATGTGCAATTTGAAGACTTGACTTGCCTTCAAAACGAGTAAATACGATTTTTTGCAACTTTTGAAAAATGTAGATTTTGTCTTTTATTTCTTATTTTATCTTTTAAACAGTGTGAAAAAGAGTTCCAAAATGTTGCAAGGAAGATACAAAACAAAACAAAACTAAACAACCATTTGACTTAAAAAATCCTGAGGAATACGAAGTGGCATATTTGAAAATCCAAAGCCGTGGTTTAAGCCAATGTGACACAAGGCAAAAGGAGGAAGAGTAAAATGCATGAATGGATCTTGGAGATAAGTAGACAAGTGAAGTGACCCAATTATCCGCTCCACCATTGCTTTAGCTATGCTTAGAGTAATGACGGAGGAAATGAGCCGAGGCTTGTGTTGTGTTGACTGGATGCAGGGGCGGATCCAGAAAAACTTCATCGAGGGGGCTAATAAAAAACCTCATAATTATTTAGTATAAACTTCAAAAAAGTGCACCCATTTTTGTCAAAATTAAAAACAGCGGCATTTGTTTTTGTGTTAATTCAAAAAAAATTGCACCTGCTTTTTCCTACAATTAAAAAAAGTGCACCCTTATTCGAGTAAATTAAAAACAGTGCATCTGTTTTCGTGTAAATTTAAAAAATTGCGTCTGTTTTTGTGTAAATTTGGAAAAATTGCATCTGTTTTCGTGCATTTGAAAAAATTGTAGCTGTTTTCGTGTAAATTTAAAAAATTGCAGCTGTTTTCGTGTAAATTTAAAAAATTGTGTCTGTTTTTGTGTAAATTTGAAAAAATTGCAGATGTTTTCGTGTAAATTTAAAAAATTGTGTCTGTTTTCGTGTAAATTTGAAAAAATTGCAGCTGTTTTCGTGTAAATTTAAAAAATTGGGTCTGTTTTTGTGTTAATTTAAAAAAGCTGCAACTGTTTTTGTTTGCAATTAAAAAAAGTGCACCTATTTTCATGTAAATTAAAATAATTGCATCTGTTTTCGTGTAAATTTGAAAAAATTGCATGTGCTTTTGTGTTATAATTTGAAAATTTGTGCATTCTTTGAAAATTTGAAAAAACTGGTTGCATCTACACATAATTTCCCCTTCATAGAGGGGGCTGCAGCCCCTTAGCCTCCCTCTCTGAATCCGTCCTTGCTTGGGTGGATGGAAAGAAGGACTGAGGGAGGTGGAAGTGAGTCCCTTGGATATGAAGGTAATTGGGAGCGTTCTAAAAATAGCTGGGCGAATGGAGATGATGGATCTATCGAGTGGAAGAAACAAATGCAGGGAGATAAAGCGAGTGCGTTGCGTGAGTGAGGGATCCACTTGAACCTCGACACTGGCAATTAATTCCACAATTAAATCCACAATTAATTCCACAATCCTGGAATCCAGCAGTGGAATAAATACTGGGATTCCGGAGCGAAGGACAGACACATGCACGGGTTGCAAGTGCACTCGAGGCTGACAGCAGACAGACAGGGAGGAGATTTATTAATTAAAATCATTGACCTCCTTTCCTCTTTTTCACAACTCTAATCTCCAAACGCTCCACACACAAAAACCAAAGCCAAAGCCAAAACCAAAACCAAAACCAGAGCGAGGAGAAAGAGAAATGAAATTGAAAGCCAAAGACCAGCCACCACACACCACTAGAAAACAAAACAACACAATGGACAAGAAAATCCGAGAATGCGAATTGGAAATTACTCGGAATCCCCTTCAACTCTCAGTATTCATTTACTCGCCAATCCTTCTTTTAATTGGTTTCAATTTCATAGCAACTCTGCAAACACAATCACGAGCATAATGCGACGAGAGTCCACTCCACTCAGCCCGTGTGCACAGGCAATAGAACACTGAGGGGGAGCATACATGGGTTTTTCTTTCACCTCAAGCACTGCCCTGAGTAACATGCCTCACTCACAAACTCACAACCACAAATAATCCAAATCCGCACATTTTTACACTTGTCAGGTCCACACGCTTAGAAAACGAGGAAAACAATTATCCTTACTATTTAATCTGAACCACACGCTTAGAAAGTCCTGAAAAAAAATTTACCTCTACTTTTTTTAAAGGAACCACATCTTTTTCGGAAAAAATGCCTTTACTTTTTTTATATAAGCCACACGCTAAGAAATATCCACAAAATTTTTTTTGTCCGAAAAAATGACTTTAACATTTATTATAAGGCACGCTTAGAAAAGGAGGAAAATTAACTTTTCTTTTTATAATGATCCACACGCTTAGAAATTTCCGAAAAAATACTTTTACTTTTTTATAGAAACCACGTGCTTTTTTGGAGACAAAATACTTTACTTTTGCTACATGATCCACATCATTTGAAAATTTGGAAAAAACTACCATTAATTTTTTATATAAGGCACACGCTCAGAAATTTTCACAAAATTTTCTTTTTTTAAAGAAATTCCTTTTTCCAAAAAAATACTTTTACATTTTTTATAATACACGCTTAGAAAAGGAGGAAAAGTTACCTTTACTTTTTATATAAGTTACACACGCTTAAAAAAGGTGGAAAAATTACCCTTCAGTTTTATAAAATACACACGCTTAGAAAAAGAGGAAAAAATATCTTTATTTTTAATGTGATACACACGCTTATAGAAAAGGAGGAAAAGTTACCTTTAATTTTTATAAGATACACACGCTTAGAAAAGGAGGAAAAATTACCTTTAATTTTTTATAAAATACACACGCTTAGAAAAGGAGGAAAAATTACCTTTAATTTTTATAAGATACACACGCTTAGAAAAGGAGCAAAAATTACCTTTATTGTTTAAATGAGCCACCAGTTTAGTTATTTTAAAAAAAAAATCCTTAATTTTTTGCATACCTTTTGATTTTTTACGATTTTTTATATTCTGTTGGGCAGAGTTTTGGACGCTGATTTGATACATATTTTGGGTTTGTCGCTTTTTACAAGATATTTGGGATAATAATTAAGATATATTTCTATGCGTGTATTCTGGTATAATCTCACCTTGAAAAAGAGAATGGAGCCCAAACAATGGAAGTGACACATAGCGTCCTGCGCTGCCTTTGGAAGTTGCTCCATCTCCTAAAAATCAACAAGCAGAGACAATTAGAATTAGAGTCAATATAAGCAGCACTTACTTAACTCAAGCACCAATTTCATTTCCTTCCATTACCCCTAATTTTATTAGTTCCAAAGGAACTAAAGCTCAATTCAAGAATACTCCTCTCAAAAACATTCCACCCCTTCAAAAAATTGTCAACTCAATTTCGGGAAAATGATAAGTGAAAAATGTCTCAGGCAATGTTCGATGCAATTGTCGAAGAAAGCGAAGAAAAAACTAAAAGACGAAAAATTCGAAAATGAAAATAATCTGCACTCGCTGCACGTTTCCCCTCCAGCATCGGAAATCTCATCAGGACAGTCTGTCCTGGTGAGTCTGGCCTTGTACTCGTAACTCGTAATCATCGCCCAGGACTTTGCTCTGAAATGGAACAAGTAAAGTAAAGGAAAGGCATCTGTGCTCACCTCATAAAAATCGCTGGCTTCGAGAGTAAAGAGGATTTCCTCGATGCTGAGCTGGAAGGAGAGAGAGGAAAAAAGATAATTATATTAAACTGTGTCATGTCATCCCAATCTGCGCCTTCGCATTAATCGTGGCTAAAATAAATTATTGGAAAGTAATTCGTCCTTCCTCCTTGTCACCTGTCAGCCACACTCGGCGCTCTGGTTCCGGTTCTCCTTCAAATTCCTCCTTTCCCTTTATACGGTACGCCATAAGGTCCCCCAAAGTAAAAACCAAAGTCAAAGCCAAAGTCACAGCCAGTGCCAGAGTCAAAAATATTCCTGACAAACTTCATTCCCCACAAAATACAAATTTTCAAAATCAAGTCTAAAGGACCAGGGGCGTATTTTGAGTGCGTGCTTGGGTGATCAAGCAGCCCAGAAATTTTGGAAAAATCATGTTTTTTCAAAACTGGAAAAATGGGACTGTTTGAAAAAACGTTAATTTTAAAAAAATGACCTTTTCAAAAAGCGTTAATTAAAAATAATGTAGCTTATCAAAAAGTATTAACATTAGAAAAAGTGGACCTTTTTAAAAAGTGTTAAATGAAAAAATGACTCTTTGAAAAACCATGACTTTTTCAAAAAATAGACCTTTTCAAAAAGTGTGGATTGAAAAAATTGCTCCCTTTTAAAAATTGTTGATTTTAAAAAACTAACGTTTTCAAAAAGCGTTAATTTTGAAAAATAAGACTTTGAAAAAGCGTTAATTTTGAAAAATAAGACTTTGAAAAAGCTGTTAATTTTAAAAAATAAGACTTTTTGAAAAAGCGTTAATTTTAAAAAATAAGACTTTTTGAAAAAGCGTTAATTTTAAAAAATAAGACTTTTTGAAAAAGCGTTAATTTTAAAAAATAAAACTTTTTGAAAAAGCGTTAATAGGAAAAATTTTGCCGTCAGAAAGTTTTAATTAAAAAAATTGCACTTTTTAAAAAGTGCAAATTGGAAAAATGGGCCTTTTCAAAAAGTGTAAATTGGAAAAGATGGCCTTTTTTAAAAAGTGTAAATTGAAAAAATGCGACTTTTTCAAAAAGTGGTAATTGAACAAATTGTACTTTTTTATTATATGCTCCCTTTTAAGATTTCAATTAAAAAACTGTGTACATATTTTAAAAAATTCAGTTTAACATAACCCCCCCCCAATAAAAAAATCCGTCCCAGGTACGCCTCTGGACATTTCCCCCACCCGATCTCAAAGGGATTGGTGAACTATTTATTTCTGTGTGCACCGCACGGCAGGTGTTCCCACCCCAAGCCAGGACGAAAACCAGAACGAAAGCCAGAACCAGAAGCAGAAGACCCAGGTGGCCTTGTGGAATATGAAATGCGTGAAAAATCTATAATTACCTTGCTATCGGTATCCAGAAGGGAAGTCATAATAAAAAATAGATATACCGTATATAACACAATTACACCACATCCCCGTCAATTACGCCCACAGAGTTAGATTATAGAATGGGAAACTTACGAGGATCTTCTTGGGAATAAATGGGAAGGCTGCGGGTTGACTCATGAATAGGAAATCTTGCGGACTCGTGTCAAATAAACAGGCTATGGCGTTGGATAGAAAGCGGCCCATCTCCTTCTCCTTCGTGCCCCCGAATGCTCTGCTCTCCAAGGAAAGGAAAAATGTAAACATTTAATCACATTTTGCACTTTTAACACCACAATAAATTCCACATAATGCCTCCAAACTCCACACTTTGCAACTTTCCCAATTTTATTCCAAACTTGAATTACTTTCCATCCAGTAAATATATTTCAGGGAAAACGCGAGTCTCCCGCTCACGAGCAAACATTCCAAGGTGCTCAGCAAGTAATTGTATGAAGGCAATATTTTTTTAATTCATTTTTAATGTAAACAAACTTGAAATTGCTTAACAACATGGTGCGCATTCTCCACTTCGTTCACTCATGTAAAAACATGTCAAAATTTAAATTACAGTTTGTCAAAATTTGTAAAAAAAATCACATGTAAAAAACTGGAAAAAATAAATTTAAAAACGGCATCTGTTCTTGTGTTATTTTCAAAAAACTTTTGCTACTTTTTAAAATTAAAAAAAGTGCACCTATCTTCGTGCAAATTGTAAAAAAGTGCATGTTTGTTTTTGTAAATTTAAAAAATTGCATGTGTGAAAGTGTGAGAAACAATAATAAATTACACGTTTTAAAAAGTGCCCGTGAAAAATAATAATTGCACTTTTTCAAAGAGTGTAAAAAGCAAAAAATGAATCGTTTTAAAAAGCAAAAATTACACTTTTTCAAAAAGTAACAACAAAAAAACAATAATTTCTTTTTTTCAAAAAGTTTAAAAAAACAATATTTACACTTTTTCAGAGTGTAAAAAACAAAAATTGAATCGTTTTAAAAGGTCCAACAAAATTATTTCACACTTAAAAGAATTAAAAATATTAAATGCACTTTTGAAGAAGTGCAAAAATTAAAAATTTGGTTAATAAAATGCTAAAATGTAAAAATGTTCACGGAAAATGCTATTTAAATAACCCTGTTTCAAATTTTTCAAATGGAATTTTTCAAGTTTGTTGAATTTAATGTCAGCGAAGGAAAACGACGCGCATTTTATTGCTGAGCAATTTCGAGTTTTTTCACATACCGAATTCAAAAAAGAATGTTACTTTAAAATTCTCGCCCAGCACCTTGGAGTGTTTGCTCGTGAGTTACTGCAGTTTGGAAGCAACTCTACACTATGTATTTAATAATTCAATTAAATCCACCGCAACTTTGAATTCGAATTCAAATCCAAATTCAAATAAAAATCCACATTCCCCTGACAGATGACGAAAAAGGACGGAGTGGAAAATTCTCGATAAAAAAAGAAAAAAGGAAGCAGGGGTTACAAGAGGACAAATGCGGTAGGTAAAAAAAGTCACAATTCACAAGAGAATGTGGAAGCCAAAAACGACCTCGAGAAGTGTCACACAAATTCCCACCAAGAAAGCAGAGTGGAAGGAAATCCTTTAAATCCTCAAACATAAACTTTATTTTATTCTGATTTCTCAATCCAAGGCACTTTCCCAAATCCGAATCCAAGTCGGGGACAGTGTCATCCCATCCATTACCATCACTGGAAGAATTCAACGCCGCTGAAAAACTGTTGGCAATCGAAGGGCAAACAACTTTCCGAATTCTTTAAATGCAAATGTCGAGTCGTAAAGAATATCGTCGGTGAAGAGTCGAAATGAACTGACAATAAATTCAAATGCCGTTAAACACATGATGACCCAAATCCAAAACGCCTTAAAAACAAAATGAGCTAAATGTAAAGTTGAAAGGAGTATCTATAATTACATTAGTCCATTCAATATTCGCTAAATCATTTGTACGCGGCTTTTCAGAAAGTACAACATGTTGTAAATACTTTTTCAAAAGTGCCAAATGTTATAAATTCGACTTTTTCAAAAAGTATAAGGATGTAAAAACGACTTTTCAAAAAGTGAAAAATGTTAATTAAGACTTTTCAGAAGTGCAAAATTTTGTAAATACGACTCTTCAGAAGTGCAAAATGTTGTAAATACTTTTTCAAAAGTGCCAAATGTTATAAATTCGACTTTTTCAAAAAGTATAATGATGTAAAAACGACTTTTCAAAAAGTGAAAAATGTGAATTAAGACTTTTCACAATTGCAAAATGTTGTAAATACGACTCTTCAAAAGTGCAAAATGTTGTAAATACGACTTTTCAGAAGTGAAAAATGTGAATTAAGATTTTTCAGGAAGTGCAAAATGTTGTAAATACGACCATTCAAAAAGTAAAAATGTTAATTAGGACTTTTCAAAGTGCAAAATGTTGTAAATACGACTTTTCAAAAAGTGAAAAATGTGAATTAAGACTTTTCACAATTGCAAAATGTTGTAAATACGACTTTTCAAAAAGTGAAAATGTTAATTTAGATTTTTCAGGAAGTGCAAAATGTTGTAAATACGACTATTCAAAAAGTAAAAATGTTAATAAAGATTTTTCAGAAGTGTAAAAATGTTGTAAATACAATTTTTCGAAAAGTAAAATGATGTAAATATGAATTTTTAAAAATGTGCAAAACCGTTAAGTTACATGGTTGTAAATAGCGACTAAAGTTATAATTCAGACTTTTAAAAAAGTGCAAATCGTTCAAATTACGACTTTGAAAATAATGAAAAATATTATAATTACTGCTTTTTAAACCCTCATTTTAAAATATTCTAATAAGTATCATCTTTAAAAATTGCAAATCGTTCTAGCTACATTTTTTGAAAAAAAGAATAGCGTCCGAAATAATAAATTAGAAACTTGTGAAACGCAATAAAACATTAACAGTCACAATTCCGAATTTATCTCGAATTTTGCATTTATAGTTAGCCTTTTTACATTACAGTTGCACTTAGTTCTTTTTGATTTTAGCTGAATTTAAATTTAGGCCATTCTGACTCTTCTCTGACGATATGCACTTTCCTCCTTCCAATGCAATGTATGGATTTGTATGGAGGATTTGTACAAACTTTTTTTTACCGCTGAAGGATTTATGGGTGAACAAGATAAACGCTTCCTGAGCGTGTACATGAGCCTGGCTAGTCATCGTTAAGGGAAGGAATGAAGAATTGGGAAAAGTTGAGAGGATTGCGATTTGCGATTAAAGAGCAGTTCATCTTAATTTAAACTCTCATGTCAATTTTTTCCCGCTCCTTTTTAATTTTGAAAAGTCTGCCCAATGAAGAACAACTTGTGACTTGACAAATGACTCCACGTCCATTATCCTTGTCACGGTCACGCGGTCATCATCCATTGTGATTTTTTGTTGGCGGGAAAGTTGAGGAGAGACTCCATCTCCTCCCACTTGATTGCCCTTGATTAGTTTTTGAGAGTTAAGAAAGTGGATAATGCACTCTTCATGTCCACGTCGCGTCCATGAGACATATGAAGGAACGAGTCAAGGATGTCTGTGTCTAACGATAAGGCCACTTGCTCCAGCCTTGCCTTAGCTACATAATTGCAATCAAAACCAAAATGCTGATATGCAGGAGCGGATGAAGAGGGGGGCTAGAGGGACTGTAGCCCCCTCCATGAAGAACAAATATTTAAGTGTGTAAATACAATGAATTTTTTCAAAATTTAAAATAGGTATAATGTGCTTTTTTTAAATTTACAAAAACACGTGCAATTTTTTGAAATTTACAAAAAACACATGCAATTTTTTTAAATTTACAAAAAAACATGCAATATTTTTAAATTCACATAAAAACAGATGCAATTTTTTCAAATTTACAAGAAAACACATGCGATTTTTTTATCTTTACAAAAAAACACATGCAATTTTTTTAAATTTACATAAAAACATATGCAGTTTTTTAAAATTTAAAAAGCATACATGCATTTTTTTTACAATTTGCACAAAGATAGGTGCAATTTTTTTAATTTTAAACAATAACCGTAAGTTTTTTGAAAATAACACAAAAACACACGCCGTTTCTTAATTTATACAAAACTACGTGCAGTTTTTTTAAAATTTACACAAAAATAAGTGCCCTTTTTTAATTTAACCAAAAATAGATGGAAGTTTTTAAAATTTACAGAAAAACAGATGCACCTTTTTTAATTAAAAAAATATGTTTTTTGAAACTTTTTGAAATTTACACTGGATTCTGGATATAATGAGGTTTTTATTCTTTAGCCCCCTCCATGAACTTTTTCTGGACGGCCTCTGCGATCTGATAGTGGACAGTAATGAGGAGCTGGACTGGACGGAGATTTTACTGAGAATTGGTTATTGATGTAGAATGAAGTGCCGTGGCGATTACCCATGCAGCTCTTTCACTTGATTTTTTACACGCATAACTTTACTCCGCTGTCACGTCAGGGAAGGGAAAAAACGCTTCCTTGAGAAGCCGTCTAACTGTCGCCGGTCTACTCACTCACTCACTCACCGCTAACTACCGTCATAATGATCTTCATCATTATTCTCCCAACTCAATAAAAACCTTAATTTTCTACCTACAAGTTTCTTCCCAACTTCCCACATTTCCCACAGCATGTTTCCACACAAATTCAGACATCACATTGCTTTTGACTTGTCAATATAAATACGCTAACAATAAGCATTTTCAAAAGTTTTAAGCTTCTCGCATACCGCATTTCTCCTATATACAATTACATATGCTGACGTATAAACTCACCAAAATCTACTCAAATACTTGCGTAAAAATATATTCGCGCTTTTCGAAAACTTCTATAATTTTTCCACTCTAGAATTTTTAAAGGTTGTAATTTGTCCACTTAACGCTTTTTAAAAAGGCGCAATTTTTTGAAGTAGCACTTTTTAAAGTGCTACTTTTTAAAGTCTTTTTTGTAAAAATGCATTTTTTCAAATGACTATTTTTAAAAGGGAGTAATTTCTCCAATTGACACTTTTTGAACAAGTTCAATTTTGCCAATTAATAATTTTTGAAACGGAGAAAATTTTTCAATAAATCAAGACTTTTTTCTTTATTAAATTAGGACTTTTTAAGTCCAATTTTTTCCAATAATTTTGTTGGAAAGACCGTAATTTTTTGAATTAATAATTTTTCAAAAAGTTCAATTTTTCCAAATAAAAATTTCTGAAATGATTGAGTAATTTTTTAAACTAACACTTTTCGGCAGACCAAAATTTCCCCAATTTACACTTTTGAAAAACATTTTTCTAAACAAGACTTATTGAAAAAGTCTAATTCTTATTCTTCAAGTAAAGATTTTTTAAAAAGAGTAATTTGTACAATTAGCAATTTTTGAAAAGGTCCATTTTTTTTAAAAAAAAATTACTTAATAATTTTTTCAAAAAGTCTCATTTTTCCTATCAGCACTGTTTGCAGAAGTCAAATTTTTCTAATTACATAATACTTTTTAAAAGGGTGTAATTTTTACAAGTAATATTTTTTAAAAAGAGGAATTGTTTCAAAATTTTACGGGGTGCTTAAGCATCTACCCCGGGTAAGTCGAGAGTGTTCGAGAAAGTTTGAAGCGCGAGTTTTGAAAGTTACTTTTTGAATTTTGGTTCCTTTTAAGCTGAAAAAAGAATTAACGTTGAAGATACGGGGTATCTGTGAATTGTGTGGAGCATAATGGGAATGGGATGCGAACGGAGAAAATGACTAAATGGAATTTGCTCGTAAGCCACATCAAGAGAGACTCGGCGTAACTATAGACCCGTGCATGAGTGCAGTTGCACTCAGCGCCGATCGCTTGCACATTTGGCACCGTACATCAAGAGTTTGTGTCCTTGCCATGTTGGAGCGACTTGAACGACTGCGACGGCAGCTGAGATTGAGCTGACGTTGATTTTGATTTTGATTTTGATTTTGAAGGTTCGGACGACGACGACAGGAGTCGAAGTTAGGAGAGAAACGAGTCTCATCTCCCTTCGCTCCATCCTCAGCAGTGCAGTAATGACATGGAAATATGCACTCAAGTTACACGATGGCAGTGGCACGATGGAACCGGTACCGGATCACATGCCATGCCAGCCTTTTGACGCTTCATGATGGATCACCTTCCCCAAAGGCTCAAAGCCCCGCACCTCCCGCTCCCACCCGCAGTCAACAGCCACCGACACCAACACCAACACCAACACCAACAACTCCTCCATTTCAAAACGGCGTATCTACATTCCTCACAAGAACCAAGCACATCCCGCACAAGTAATTACAAATCCTAAACTATACCTACTCCTAACTACCTACGCAAGTACGCTTGGAACTTGGAGAAATATTCGGACTGCAAAAAATGGCCACTTTTGCTTGCTTGCTTTGACTGGAAAATACGGTCTAAAAAATGGTGCAAAATTTTGTATAGAGCTGGACATTTCTAAATTCAAAAACTTGTTATGTAATTCAAAACGGATTTAAAGAAACCAAACTAATTTTAAAAAAAGAGGATTTAAATGCTTAAAGCAGAACGTGCAAAACGTTCTATAAATCTACATACTTGAAAAAAAATTGAAAAGCATCCAAAAAATCTAATTAAACACAGTAAACAACAACCTCCGAATCAAAAAATTCATAAAATATAATTACAATTCAAAACTGTACAAAATGTATCAAAGCCTCATTTTAAAAAGCCCAAAATGTCAAAAATCCAATTTGAAAAAGTGCCAAACCTCCTACAAGCATTATTTTAAAAAAAATTCAAAATGTCTTTAATTTGAAAAAGTGCGAAACGTCCCACAAACTTTAATTTAAAAAATTCCAAAATGATAAAAATTGAACTTTCAAAAGTGCAAAACGTCCTACAAACTTTATTTTAAAAAAGGCAAATAATTCATTTAGTCTTATGCAGAAAAGTATAAAACGTTCTCCTAGCCTCAAGTAAAAAAAAAACAAAACACCAAAAATCCAATTTGAAAAAGTGCAAAACGGCCTATAATCTTAGTGTCAAAGTAAAAAAAAAAATCCGTTTAACGTTTAACCCAATTTGAAAAACTCCCCAACTTGCTCCAAGTCACATTTAAAAAAAAAATGAAAAACGGCATCAAAACGCCAAGGGTAAAAGTGCAAAACGTGCAATAAGTAGAAGAAGAAGAAAGAAGACGTAGAAAAGAACGTGACTGCGATTGTGTAATGATGTGAAATTGAGGAAAATAAATACACGAGCGAAATTCAAGCGTGACGAGGGCAAGGTGAAGGCGAAGGCTGCGTGAAAATATGCACATAGGAGTTTTTGGCGTCACGTTATCCTTCGGCCATAAATAAGAGGTGAGGCGATTAATATGAATTGTTCATGTGCACTCAGTCACATTTCTTGATTCCACTCGTTGCCACTCGAATCAAATGTCCAACAGCCATTTGTCATTTTTACGTCGTCGTCTTCCCATCCAAAGTGCATCAATAATTCAAAATCCATATTATTTCATACTCGATCCTTCTCCATTTCCACCAATCTTATTTACTCCACATTCAAAACCAGCTTTAGTCCGTCGCTTCGCACAAACACTCCCACAAACAAATATCCATTCAACCAACTTTCACGACACACTCACACATTTCTCACCAAGTTTGTTACACACTCAAAGCCATTTTCATCACCAATCGTATAAAAGTTGACAAAGTGCGGGGTTTACAGCGTCAAAGCCAAAACGTGCAAAAAGAAAATTCCGTATGTACAAATGATCGCCCACAAAATCTCCAAAACCATGATTCATGGCGTTTTTCATTTCAAAAATTATTTAATCAACGTCCCTACCACGAATTTATTGGCTTTTTAAATCACAAATTTTGAAAAGGCGTAACATTTTATAATCAGGAATTTGTAAAAGAAGCAAAATTTTAAAATCATCAATTTTTAAATGGAGCAAAATTTTGAAATCATCAATTTTTAAATGGAGCAAAATTTTAAAATCATCAATTTTTAAATGGAGCAAAATTTTAAAATCATCAATTTTTAAATGGAGCAAAATTTTAAAATCATCAATTTTTAAATGG
>JAAXYX010002952.1:0-15754 GCA_036851915.1 Ptenothrix huangshanensis | reverse complement strand
GAGAAAAAGTTTATTCATTTATCAAGTACATTTATAGAGCTAAGCCGACAGTCAACAGCCATCATGAAAGCGATTAGTACTCTCAGCATGATATCCTATAGACGATGACTGTATCTGTACAGTAGCATATGTAATCATTCCTATGCTATATATCATGCAATGTATAATTAAAGGCTAGCTGCTACATACCTATTATTAAGTACCTCGTATGAGTTTTTACTTTGATTTTTGATCTGATCCTTGCACTGTCGATTAAACATCGCACATAAATATTCCATCCAAGCATTTTTCGCTAATTATTTTTTCACTAGCGTTAATTGATAATTGAATAACCTTCACTGCGTCACTCCTACTTCTTGTTTTTTCAATTAATCACATTTAATTTACCTCATTCGTTCCACAGTTGAACAGTTAAAATTCACGTTTTTTAAAAATATGATTTGATTTTATCTGTTCATGCTCCTACTTGCTGTACATTTTGACTCGACCGTGGCTTTAACTTTGAATTTTTTCTTTGTGTGGTTTCTTTTAGCATCAGTTTGGCTTTACTTCTTGGCTTTTGTTGACGATGCTAAAACAAAAGGTAGAATGATTGGGGACGTGGACAGGTAGGCAGTTCAGCTGTCCAGCGTAATTTTTGAAGAAACGGAATAATTTATGATTTAATAAATTTCCATTTTTTCCACTCCTGTCACGAGTCATTAATTTAAAACGCATAAAATAAAATACTACTCCTTTCTCAGAATTATTCGCATGTTGCCAAAACCAAAACCAAAGCCAAAGACCACGTGAAGCCCAGCCAACCACAAAGGTTGGAATAGGAAGGCACAAGACTTTGTACTCAGCATAATCATATACAACATGTTAATTGGAAAAGCTACCTACATAGGTAGATCGCTGTCATCTGAGATTAATTTTTTCACAAGATTTTAATTCCATTTTGTATTAACGTCGTAATTATATGTCGAATAATTGTATGTAGGTAATAGCCATTAAACTGGTATATGAATAAGAGCACGAGACGAGAGCGCAGCAGTCAAGTCGAGTCAATTCAAATCCATTCAATTAAAGACAATTCAAGCCAAGCCAAGTCAAGGTAATGCGAGGCTGAGCACCAAAGTCAAGCTTTTGATCATTGTCCGCAATGGCGTTGATTGAAAAGTGCAAGACATAATATCTTGCCACGCTTACATAAACGACACATTTTTGAATTTCTCTAGTTTAAAAAAACGTTAAACGAGGTTATGGTATTTTTGTAGTTTATCAAGTATACCAGGAAGGTATTTATAAAGATATTTTTTCCGGAGATACGATTTTTATACTGTTTTTAACAGATAAAAGCATAATTTTTGCAAGTTTCAAAAAAGGTAAAAATAGAGAATTTTAGAATTTTAAAAAACGACAGGTTTTAAAATTTTTTAGAAAGGGGAAAACACGATTTTTACGACTTTCAAAAATGACAAAAATTAAAAATATTAATTTTAAGGATTTTCCAAAAAGGGAAAAACATGATTGTAGCGCCATTTCAAAACTAGCACAAACATGATTTCTTCCCATTTTTAAGCAGTAATAAGCATACTTGTTTTTATCCTCTTCAAAAAAGGCTAAATAGACGATTATTTATTTGAAACTACAAGGGGAATCTTCAACGACAAAGATAAAGATATCCAGTTTTGAATGTGTGTAAAATGTAATAATGCATCATTCAGATAGCTCGCCTTGCAACACGAACAAAAATGGGCATCAATGTAGCATAGACTAATGCACTGGAATCCTGTAATGAAATGTACTTATGTGTATGTAATGGCAGTGGTAATTTGTAAATTCGTAAATTGTAACTTGTTTCAATTTTACTCACGACACGACACCATCATGACTGACTGTTTGCATTTATTAAATGAAATGAAATAAAGCCCACGGGCTACGAAGCACTCAGCCTGAGCCTGGCAGTAACTATTATTCATTATTCAGACATTCACAGAGCTCTGCCTATACAAACACAAACACAAGTGTACAAGTACAAATACCTAAGCCTAATGCATCTCCTCTTTTCTTTTCTCATAGCATAGTGGGTTGTAGAATCTCATACATACTACATACGAACATCCACATAATATATCCATCAACTCATATCGATATCGTATTCCTTCTTCCTCTCCACTCCATTATGTATGACTGAAATGGCTGACGCTGGGCTGACTGACTTGATTTGATTGTATTGTATTATATTTTTTATATTGTATTGTATTGTACTTTGTGAGTGCTGACTGCTGACAAATAATCCCACATGGAAACTACGTTGGTAATTTTTTCCATTCCAACCGCGTCTGGTCTCGATATCTCTATCAAAAAAAGAGCAAGGAAATTACCTATGCTTGGCCACTACTCTGGCTCTAACTCTGGCTTTGGTTTCGGTTGGCATTAGCTTGGCTTGGCTTGGCTTGGCATTCTCGATTCAGATGCAGACTCACAGAATCAGCATCAGAACCAGAACCAGAATGAGAATCAGCCCGAAGCAGCCCATTAAAATTGAAGCTCCCTTCTATTCTCAACTTTATAACTCGCAATGTTTCAATTTCCCAATGCTTTCATGCTCTTCANTGCAGACTCACAGAATCAGCATCAGAACCAGAATGAGAATCAGCCCGAAGCAGCCCATTAAAATTGAAGCTCCCTTCTATTCTCAACTTTATAACTCGCAATGTTTCAATTTCCCAATGCTTTCATGCTCTTCATGTTTTTGCTTCCTTTTTTCCCCTGAGACTGTGGTTCGGTGATCAGCTAATTTACACGGAATTGAAAGAGTAGAATAATTACAATTAAATTCTATCAACTCAAGACTCAAGGAGAGGTCTTTTCTTTCCCCACACGATCTTACCTCTCATATTATATACTACATGTACTAATATCCATTATCCATACTGCATACCTACCCAAGGAGAAGGAATGCACACACAATTGATACAATATATATTATCTGCCCATGCCCATAATAATAGAGAAAAAAACTACCACTACCCCTGCACTATTTGTTTCTCGAAATACGCAACTCAGCTCAAGTCAATAGAACTGATACGCCTCGAAGCTCTCGTCACGAACCACGACGACGACGATGACGACGACAACAACAACAACCAACACAACAAAGACATGATTACCCTTGTCTGAGACTTGTGATTTGTGATATGTAGAAAATCTACAGTCTTTTAAATCACGATGGACGATCAACGATGAATGATAATACGATAAAGCAAGGTAAACAAAACGTAGCATAATTGTATATTATAGTACAGTTGAAGGAGCAAAGTGGACTATCTCCATTTTTCATGAGGTGCAAAGCTCCGCACATTCTGGAATAAATGTGATCGTGTACGTACTACTGTAATTTTATGGTAATAACAAAATACGGCGCTCTCTTTACCTCTCTCTCTTATGTTTGAAAAATAACCCGTTGTAAAATTACTTAAATCCTTCCTAAAATAGGAGACACCTGTAATTTTGCATTTGGTCGTAAATACGTAATTATTTTGGGAGCAATGTACTACTGAAGAAGATTTTTTGTTTGCGGCACATTCATAATCATTGTAATTGTACTAAACGTGTAATAAGGACAGTTTGCAATTTTTCAGCATATTTTATACTTAAAGTTCCTGCTTTTTTCAAAGCTTTAGTGCAATTAGAATGTGTTGCATTTTCAAAAAGGGGCAATAATTTAATTTTTAAGTTTTTCAAGACATACTTTTTTTAAATATGCACTGAGAATTTTAGTCCTATTTAAAAGACAAAGAAGCCTTAATAAAACCCTTTTTGTTGTTTGACACTTTAAATTTCAAACACATCGCAGATATCACATTCTGCACCTTCAATGAATACACATTGGACACAAACGCAAACAACACAGATAATAGCATCATTAAGAAAAAACAGAGTACCTACCTACATTGTAAAGATGAAGATAATATAAATAACTTTTTCATCGTTTTTGCATTCTCTCCATTGAAATTCGACTTTGGCTTGGGATTCGAAATCACAATTACAATTACGATTACAAAATTATGTTTAGTCACATTGTTCCCTCATTCTCTCCGTCCACTGAATTGAGTTGGCAATAAAATAAAATAAAATTTGCAACTCATGCAATTAGACAAATCAGAATGGATAATGGAATCAATGTGAATTGGCCACATACCACAAGGCATTAGGCTCCATACATACACATATCTTCGAGAATTTAGTATAGATAATGTCATTCATTCATGACGATGTATTATGCATATATACCTACCTAACTACTGCATGTAATTACCTACATAGGTATCCAATCCAGGTGAGTGTATAATAGTAATAGGTAGAGTACTTTCAAGTACAAAACACCAACTACCTACGTCGTAAGGAAAATAACGATGAACATTTCAATTTGATGATTTCAATGGAACATTGACTCGCTGTCAGTCTCTCTTCCTTCGCTCTTTCTCTTCTCTCTTCAAGTAACTTTAGATTTGGCTCGGTTCAACCATCAACTGCATCATGTTCTGTTCAATTTCAATTTCATTCAAGCTCATTTCACATTTTCACTATGGAGTCATCGCATCGTCGATCGTGGATCGTCATCGTAACCGGCATCATCATCATCATCACCATTCATCGTCATCAAAATCAAATGATCGTATCAAATCAAATCAAAGCGAGGCAATGAAACCAAAACATCTGACTTCATGCCTTCATGCTAGGCCAAATTAACAAAACATACTGCACCGCAGCATATCTACATACCTCCACACCTACAGAAATTATATATTTCAATTCCAATTAGAATTAGAATTAACTGGTTGACGGTACTTACATTTGAAATTACTCTATACCTAACTAGCAACTATGCAGCATCATTGTTGCTTTTACTCAATCAAAAACAAATAGTGGTTTACACTGTGCCGTTCTGTTCTATCTATTGTTTGTAATTGTCAAATTCTTTCGTGCCGTGTCCTATTTTATTTCTCCATCACATTTATTGAGTAAAGTACAAATTATAAAAATAAACAGTGGATGAGTGTGATAGTTTTATAGGACAATGTAACAAGTTTGACATTACATTTTAATTTTAATTAAAGGGATCATACATACAGTCTAACTTTCTAGATGGAAAATTTCTTCCAATGCTTATCGTTAGTGTTCATGATGTGTGAATGTTGAAATTAATTAGGGTGGATGTGGATGTGGATGTGGATGTGGATGGTATGGTATCACCTTCACCGTTTTGACAGGTGACAGTCAGAATGACACGACGTAATTAGGAAGGTACAGTAAATACCTACAGGGCAAACACATATAGATATATTTGATAGGCAGCTACATTAAGCTTGATATTTTTTAAGTCGCTTTATATTGTGCAAAATACTTGTAGGTATTTAAAAAAAATGTATAGCATTATATGTAGTATCTAGAACGATGATTATTCTTTATACTGTTAATCCTCTATAGAAATCCGCACAGTGTTGAATAAACAGACTTATATAGGATTAGCATTATGGAGTTAAAGGAGTGAAATTGTAGCGATAACATGGTGGTCGTAAAGTAGTAAATACATTTATTAATTAAATGTTTACTTTCCTTTTGATTACATTGCATTGCATTGCATTACATTACATTGCACTGCACTACATTTACATTACACAGAACAGCGTTAGCATAACATAAGTTAACATGCTTATGCTAACACTCTAACACTAACATGAAATCCGAATCAGAACCAAATCCAAAGCCAAAACCAGAATCAGAATCAAAACCAGAAAACATTCCATAATTCCCCTCCATCTGAATAATCAGAACCACACACATGTTTTTTCCTTTTTAACTTGTTAACTTTATTTATCTTACCATAATGGAGAGAACACAGACATGTAGGTTGTACTTGTAGCTGTAGCCATGTAGTAGCAAGTCAAAGGCACGGTATAGAAAATTACTCATACAAATAATCTACCTACACGCATACATACATAGTAGGGCATGGCATGCGACAAGAATTGGATTGAATTGCTGGCAACTTTTTCCATTTTACCGTTCCTATATCTTCTTTCTCTCACTACTGGTTTTGGTTTTCCTCTAGCTTTGGATCTGTTTGTTGAATTTGAATTTGAAATTTGAATGTGAGCGTCGTCTGTGTAAAACTCTAAATAATTACTGTCACTGTCGGCCTGAATACTAAAAGCTGAATACTAAATACGAAGGTATGAACTATCTATAAAAAGAACTGCATATATTACGCCGTATATACATTGAGCATATCTACCTATCTATTCATAGGTGGATGAATGGTATTTGTACAGAGATAGTGAACAAGTGGAGATAAATATGATCTCGCCGCACCTTGCCTCGTACTCGTACTCGTACTCGCACTCACACTCACAGTCGTGTCGTACTCATATTGCCTTTCCTTCCACTTCCACCTCTGTGGTATTAACAACATTGCATAGTTACCACCACCTCATATCTCATCTTCCTCACTCACTATATTTGCCTCATCTCGACTCGACTCGAGTCGAGTCAACTCAACTCAACTCAACTCAAGTCCAAGTCGACTTGACTGCTACTACTAGAATAGGCAGGATGGAATACATTATACCTATACGTATAATGCCAGTGGTATTTTGGCTTATCCATTTCTGCTATCTCGTCATGTCAACACTAGCAAACTACTGTGAACACTGAACACTCAAGAGTTGGTTGGTTTTGGTTTCGTAGATTGTAGATTTTAAAATCCAAACAAGGCCCAGAAGTGAGCTCATGTCATGTTTTTCTTTCCTCTCAAGTATGCTCGCTCACACGGTACACATGACACACACACCGTCGACGTCGACGTCGACAGTCTATATTTCAAAATACATCAGGACGAGGCAATCTAAAAGTGCATATGCATCTATATGACTCCCAGTATCATATTTTACTTTTACACTTGGACTTGCTCGATGTTCCATGTTCCTTGTTCGTAGTTTCGTATGTAGTTTCGTAGTTCGTGCTCATGTGAATGTACAGACAGATAGGAGAGTTCTAATGTCTATGTGCATACATATGCCTATTCGGTGCATAATCACACCGGTTTTGCATAAGAAACCATAGCATAGCCGAGAGAGATGAGATATAGTTACCCAAACCAAAATCAACCTTGCCTACTATACAAATATACATTTAGCTCCGACTCTCTAGTACTATTTGAAGAAGTGTGAGTAAATTATTTTTATTTGCTTTAGCCAGAGTTAACAAGGGAACTTGAAGATGAAGAAGACGACGGCTGATGCTGATGCCATGCCATCCCGACTGATGTTGGCGTTGGCAGAAAGTTGAATTGAAAGAAGCTGTAGAGTGTGTCTGTAGTCTGTCGTCTGTCTGAGGAATATGGATACATTTATATTTTTCATAGTCATAACTTAAATAAACCTGGCCTGACTTAGTTTCCTCTGGCTTGGCTTGGTTTGGCTAAGACTTAACTTAAACTTCCGATTTCGTACCCAAGTCTCAATCACCTCTGGGACGAGGACAAGGTGGAGACATACATAGGTGGTGTACATACCTATGTATATATACACACACAGTGTAAAGTTTGCGATTGGAATTGGAATTTTCGTCACTGTTCAAATTCCAGATACAAAGACGAGGGAAATGGTAACAGTTAGAGTACGAGGAATGTTAATACTAATGGCATGGTAGAGGCAGACGGAACATGGGTAAGGTAAATATCTGAGTATGTAATTATAAGTACCTACCAACCTACCTACTATATATCTATAAATGCAGAGACCTACTACTAAAAATATTTGAACTAAAATTCTGACATTGTTGATTGTTTGATTGGAATGGATTTAATTTCATGTGGTGATGATTTAGGCTTTGGTTTGACTTGACTTGACTTGGCTTGGCTTGACTATGGCTTTGGATTTGGCTTAGAATTTAGCTCTGGCTTTGGATTCGGTGTTGGCACTGACTGACGATGAGCAAATAGAAAATAATCACGAGGATATAAAATGTAAAATGCTGGTGTTTGCACTTCTCTCTCTCTCTCTGCCTTTAAATCTTTAGCACACAGTCAACAGTACAATCATAATTAAATAGAATTTATTTACTTTAAGTAAGTACGGACACTATAGAATACATAGCTAGGTATGTACATACTGAGCGTCGGAAACGATAGGAAGGAATAGAATGGAGATAATGTAATTATAACCTATCCATACTACTATATAATGCTCATGCAAATATGAAAAAATAAAATTTATGATTAGTATAAATTACATTTTTGCATTAACATCATGACATGGTGTTAATCTTTGATAATTATTTTCAAAAGTACCAAACATTTGAACCCACTCGAGCAATTATTAGGATTTTTTAATAGCGTCACAAGTACATGCTGTACATGAGAAAAACTGGTTAACGTCATTTAATCCTTTGAATGTGTAAAGCTCTTAGGTAGCTTAGCATCAAAATATGAAGGCATTTGGGAGAGTGTACTTCTGTATGTATCAATATGTATACATCTCTTCAACAGCACTTAAATGCAATGTAATGCAATGCAACGCGATGTTTTCTGTATTAGTGTATATACCATGTAGTGTTTAACTATCTAGAAAAAAGAGACTCGTAAAGTGAACGTGGATGCGAACGTGAAGGAAGGTAGGTAGGATGGTTGGTAGGTAGGTACTTAACACTAAATGTACTTATGGTAGGCAAGGCACTTATCCTAACACTAACAGCAACAGGGAGATAATTACCTTCTCATGTTTATGTTTATCTTTTGTATGCCCTTTTGAGCATACACATCCACATCCACATTCACAACGACCATCCAAGCATCCAGCTATCAAGCATGAGACCGAGAACGAGTACGAGTACGAGTACGAGTACGCGAGCCTGAACATCGCAAGCGATCGTCATTAACATTTCAAGTATATAACTCATCATAAATAATTACAAGTACGGTCAACAGTATTTGTATTTTGTATTTGTATTTTTTCCATCTCATCCTTCGCTCATCTTCCACTCACATTCAGTCAGATGGTCCGCACAAAGCAACACAACAACACAACCAACAACCAACATCATGAGTAACGTCACGTAAAGTCAAGCCAAAGACAAGTCACGTCGTTTACCTTTAACTTTATACGTTCTCGCTCTCGTTCTCGTTCATCGATCTATCGATGGTTATATCCTCTTCGAGAGTCCACGTCGATTGAATTTCAAATTGATATTCGATCATATGTATTTTAGTGGAACGGAATTCTGGTGAAAAACACGGACGGAGGAGTCTAATTAACATTGTAATTGTGACATAAGTGTTAGGTTACATGGAAATCGCCTATTGCAATTATTCCAAGCGAGCAGCTTGTAATAATAATCATAATCATAATCATCATCGTCATCATAATTCTTTTGAGCTTGTGCTAGTGCTTCTTCTTTAGTACAAACATTTAAAAAAAAACAATCAAATGCTATCGTTTTGTTTGGTATGATATGACATGACATGGCGTGGCGTGGCGTGGCATGGCATGGCATAGCATGGCATAGCATGGCATGGCATATGGAATTATAAAAACCTTTTATTACTATTACCAACGAATTTCGTTACTTTGCTTTGATATTGTATTGCCTTTGTTTTGCTAATGACTTGGGCAGGTAGAAATTCATTCTATATCCTTAGAAATCATCATTGTGGTGATCATCAACATGTCTATAGCACTGGACTATTGATGTTGATATGGCTGCTTCTTGTGCTACGAGAATTCTACAGTTTTCCACAGGCAGCAATTATTATGGTGATGGTTGTTACTGTGTTTGTAAACAAATTAATAAATCTAGATGACACCTCCTGTCCTACGTCCTGCGTCTCGCTCTTTATCCCTCTCCAAAATTTATAGCATGATCATCAGCACCAGGACCAGAACTGGGACCAACCCCAGCACTAGAACATGCATTAGTATCACTATCTTTCATCCATCCGTATCCCTAAGCAAATCTTAGTCATAATATTATCATTATTCAACTATGCATATAATATATACCTATGTACCTATGCCTAGGTATGTAAGTAAGTAGAAAGTTTGAGTATAAAATCCTCACTGGAATGAGATGAGCGCATGCATGCAAGGAGCAATAATAATCATAATCATCATATCCCTATCTGTACATCATCAACATAATAATAATTTGTTCTCAACTCATGTATTAGCTATTAGCATTAGCTCTGGCTTTATTGCATTATCATAGCAGAGTATATTATTCCTCGCCTTTGCCTTTGAAAAGCAAAAGGAAGGCACGGTGAGACATACAGGAACGCCTGTGCTGAATTGAAATGGAGGAAACCACACCAAACCATACTACCACACACCATATAATCATTATAATCAACTCGACCGTACTTCCATAAAAATTCCTTTTAAATTCCATAATAATTCTCAAATTTACAATGTAGATATCGTCAATTGTTAATCGTTAATCGTCAGCTTCAACATCAACGTCAACGTCAACAACATGAACATAAACATGACGCTGGCTCTAGTACTGGTGATGATGATGCGATGGCATCTTGGACTATGTACCATAGAGGATACAGATGAATATATATATAGTCTAGATTTGGATATGGATGGAATGGTCGACAGCATAGATTATGTAGACAGTAGACAGACATTATGTAGGTATGCATGCCATGCGAAAAATGGAATGCGATGCATGTGATCTGTGCATTACTGCCTCCTACAGTGCAACCAAACACCACAAGCACAAGCACAGAAAACCAAACCACCTCCGAGCCTAAAACTGAATAATATAATGATAATGTAAGATGCTCTAGTATAGCTATAGGCAGGTAGATATGTGTACCTATACATCTTGACTTGACTTGACTTTGGCTTGGACATAGGTACCTACAATTACAATCCAGTATAAATATGTTACTTGACAAGTGCTATCTGTATCTGTATAGGATTGCATTTTGTAAGTAGTTGACTCTTTGACACGACACGCCATGCCACGACACGACACGACAGTAACTTACAAACTTACACCACAATTATACACGTATACCTTCCCGTAATTATGTATAATCAAAAAGAGGCAGTATAAGTACATACTACATCTGTATGAAAATACATACTGCACGTTAATATATTCAGGTTCTGGTGTGGCTCTGGTTCGAGTGATGATAATGGTAGGTAAGTTGTTAGCTTGTAAGATTGTTTCACTTTTCCTTATTACCTGAACAAGGAGGAAAAAATTAGAGGAGATTTTCCACGGCTACGCTTTAAAACTTAATATGACAATAAGGATGAAAATGAATATCTAACCAGAACCAGAACCACAACCAGCCAGTGAGCCAGTCATCCAATCCAAGTAAAAGAGTAGGATACATAGTACATAGCTTGAGATAATAATACATACTTGAAGAAGGTATATAGTGTAGGTACTCATGTTGTAATTACATCCCTGAAGAATCTATGTGGTATTAGCATTATGATGAGACTTTAACTCTAAGGCTAATTCTAATACTGATGCCAAGAGGACTAGAACGAGACGAAGTAGCCCAACCCAAGCTCAACTCAACTCGACTCATGAACTGATCAACATTCATTTGCTACAGTCTCTACTCTCACTGACTAACTGTCTGTCTGTCGTCCCCGTAGCAGTCTGTTGTTTGTGTGTTCTTGTTCTCCGGTGTTCTCGAGAGATAATGTAAATTTATGCGATGGTTAATAATTGTGATGCAAAACATCAACTCAACACACCAAACCAACGTCTCCGCGTCTTCGCCCTCGTCTTCTCCTTCTCCTTCGTCTTCGTCTTCCTTCTCAACATCACAATCACCACACCACAGAACACCAAAGCACAGCATCCTCATACACGTCCACGTCCACTGTCTACGATTCATCTCATCTTGATCAGCAGTCAGCACGCCACGACAAAAACAACGGAGAGGAGCCAAAGCCAACCCAGGCCAAGAGTCAAGTAAACCATACGGATAGAATATCTATAATGGGCTTCCTATAATTATATCCTATAGGTAGACACGGGTCTTCCTATACATCTATATTTATTACCAAAGCTAATCGTACGTCTCTCGGTATTGGTCTTGGTCTTGGTCTTAGTCTTAGTTTTGACTTGACTCTTGAGGTACACAGTGAAATTCCAATTGCAAATTCGAAATGAAAATTGCTTCGTCGACGTCGTCATGCTCACATCGCATATCGCCTTCTTTTCACCACTGAATCCTTTTGTAGCTTTGCAAATACATATGTTTTACCTTGATTGGTAGACGTAGATTCCTGGATACATTAGTCGGTAATTTATGCAATAAGCACCTTCCTATGTATACCCATGTATATGTGAATATATGTACGCCATTAATTTGTCCTGTTGATGTCGGTGTCGGTGTCTTTGCTAATAATACACCTGCAAAAATCAAAGCTATCCTTGTACACGACATGAACTTAGGTAGGTTACTTATGTATACTTTGACTCTATTAGTATATGCCATTGCCACCGCCATGCCCTGGCTTGAAATATCATAGCCATAGCCATAGCCATAGCCATACGATGCGAAGCCACTGCCACTGCCACTGCCACTACTACTTCCACTGCCACCGCCATGCAGGATCTTGAATCTGAATCTAAAATCTAAATCCTGTACCATTCGCTACGCTTAGTCATGTCAGTGTATGTATAAGTAAGTAACCTTTTTATTACCTAGCCTAGCATAAGGTACTTGGTTACACACCTAATCCTGCCTAAAGTTAGCATTTTTTGATGGCTTCCACAGCACAGTATCGTTTCCTATCATCGTATAAATTCCTCCTAATGCTAATTCGCTACACTTACTTGGTAAGTGTATAAGACTTGGAGAGCAGAGCGTGGAGCTAAAGAGCAAACAGAAACTTGTGACCGTGTCCTTATCTTATCAACTACCAATCTTCAATTCACAATTTGCAATCTACCTAAATACACAATAGAGAAGTGAGGAAGAAAAAACTACTACTTGTGTGTGTGTCTGCGTGTCTACGATATACAATAGAATGTGATCTACGAACTACGAACCATCAACTATCCAACTGTCACCCAGAAATGGCAATGTAACGCTTTACTTTGCTTCGCTTTACTAAACTTCGATGTCGGTTTCCCTTCGCCTTATTCTCATTCATTTCATTTAAGTCGACAATCTTCTCCTTCCCTTCGTCTTGTTTGTGGCTTGAAAGTGTGAACATGACAAGCTATAAGCTACCTAACTAACTAACTCCCCAACTCAATGCTATGCGTTACTTACTCAATCAAACACATACGCACTGCCACCACTACACTCTACAGTACAGCCATGTGCCTTGCCTTACCCTAAGGGATATACCGATATAGGTATAGGTATATATACCACTTCAATATACCCGTGGTAATAGTAATACTAATAGTATCAAAACTAGTGAAAAAACTGTACGCTATAGATATATTATTTATAAGTATAATTAAGTCTATGTATATATGTGTGTGGTGTGCAGTGGTGTGCTGAAGGAAACGAAACCACAAAAGCCACAAACCAAACAAAATCCCAAATTCAAAGGCATGAAACGACGCCATGGGAGAGTACAAGTCAGTTCGTAAGTACAACGTAGTTTGTAGTTTGTAGTGAGTGGTAGAGATTATGTAGCAAAGATGCTCAACGCCACATCACACATAATTACTATTTAGCTACGTAACTTTGTACCTAACCCACCTAAAATCTAACCATGAACAAGAACACAACAACCAAGAAAGATCATTCCAGACCAGAGCAGAGTAGAGCATACCATAGCATAGCATAGCAGCCAAAGACCCAAGTCTCAAAGTGATGGATGCAAATGAAATGTCAAACCGTGCGACCGTGCTTAACCTAACACCAAATGAACACGAAGACCAAGACGAAGACCAAGACAAACGAACGCATCCAGTCAGAGACAGTCTCAAGTTTCACTTTACTCTTTCATCCCCTGTCTTCCTTTGCCTCAATTTGAACTCGGCTTGACATTACATTGGCTTGTCGTTGCCTTCTACTTTGGTTTCCCTCATATAAGTAGGTACCTTCAGCTTTCGGGTTTGTCATAGATAGGAGTTAAGTCACCGTAAAACTTGCTTAGGTATTACCCGGGTCAAGGGATGTTGCTCTTGAGAGAAGAGAGCAATTGGAAGTTGAACGGTACGGTGTGTAGGAAGATGAAGACGGAGGCGAAGACAATGGAATGAAATGGAAACATAATGAAGGTGCTATATATACGAAGAATTAGGAGTAGAAATACAAATAGGAAGAAGACTGGGATGGTATGCATAAGGTATGTATACAGCACCGTGTTTGTTCCGGTTGCTCGTTGTTCTTAGCTACTAATGCTCATGCTAATATTGAAGACACGTTCATTATTAATGCTCATTGTTCCACGTTCACTCGTCGTTTCGTAGAATCTGCAATGTAACACTCCACCCTGTATGATGCTAGTAGGTATTGTATGTACTGTATCTACTGTACTATAATAAAATCCCAGTCCCTTCTTTAATGCCATACGATCCTTCATGTCTTGTTTCGTGCTCATACCTACTCATCGTCAGAGTTACGAGTACGAGGAACAGGGCTGAACGACAAGAAACAAACATAGCCCCCACACAAACACTTATGTGAACTTAGACATGCTTGCTGTTGGTTGATGGACAAAATGAAAGAGACAAGACACTTTGTACTTACAAATTCATCTATGTAAGTGCTATGTGTACACTCGGTACTTGCACTTGGACATTATGAGAGACAAGCCCGAACCAAAGTTCATCGTANAGACACTTTGTACTTACAAATTCATCTATGTAAGTGCTATGTGTACACTCGGTACTTGCACTTGGACATTACGAGAGACAAGCCCGAACCAAAGTTCATCGTATCATTATCATCGTGATGATCATCACCGCCATCGCCGTCATCATCATCATCATCATGATTATCGTCCCACACCAAATTTCAAGCCCAATGTAGGAAAAAAACCATAGAGATAATGCAGATGTGTACAAATCGTCTTGGTCGTTCAAGTATAGTAGGTTGTTAGAAGTAGATAGTGCAGATGCAAAGCAAGATATGTATTATCAGTTACATTTCAGTTGCTCGTTTTCAAGTCTATGAATTTACAGAGTGTAGCGTATTTTCTATACAGTGTTTTAAAAGGCGTAAAGTGGAATAATGATTTACAAGCTTTCAGAATTATGCAATCAACAGTTTGGAGAGGATGTAAAATGGATGAATTAAAAGATTTTGAAACTTTACAACAAGGAAGAATTCCAAAATTTTGAGAGGGTAAAATTCTGAAAATCCAGCATTTTGAAAAAGTGCAAGATTTATAAAGTTCAAAACTTTAAAAATGTAAACTTCTGGAAATCTAGTATTTTGAAAAGGTGAACAATCCATAAATTCCATAATTTTGGATAGGTGAAATTCCAGAAAATCATTTTGAACAAGTGCACACCTTAATAATTCAACAAATAAAATGTAACGTTATGGAAATCTAGCATTTTGAAAAACTGCACAAAGGAAGAAAAACAACGCGTAACTCTTATTTAAAACACCATGAATGAATGATTATATTTTCAAAATAAATAGATGTGTATGAATCGCATTGAAAAAGCTTCGTGAAAGAAAATAGCATTTAATAACAAACTCATAATTTTTTACAATACACTGCACTTTACTTTCAGAATGTTGTTGCATGTTGCC
>JAAXYX010002951.1:0-15754 GCA_036851915.1 Ptenothrix huangshanensis | reverse complement strand
GGCGAGCATGTCGTTATAAAAAGTGACGTTATAACCGCAAGTTTAACATAGGAAGGCATAGGCTTTTTGACGGGGACGGTTATATGTGTCGCTAAAGAGAAAATGACGTTATATCGGCGGTCGTTATAACAAAGTTTCACTGTAAATATATTATATTTATATATAGTTATGTTATACATATATATAATATAACGATGTCATACAACTAAATATATACTTACGGCCGGCTTTTTATCTGTATAATGCAGCAAGAAAATAACTTATATTACATGAAAAATTCTTTGAAGGAAAGACACTTTAAAACACTGAAAAACAAACTGATTTCGTAGTTATCACACTTAGGACCCTTCTGTGAAGAAACAACGCTGGGCATGTCCAAACTAAATAAAGGCAAAATCAAAATTTTTAAAGCAAAATGAGGCATATCCAGCATTTTCAACCTACACTAAATGGATATGCCCCACTTTGCTTCTTAAGCGACGATATAGAGATTTTAGACCTTGTTGTTTTTTTTGCCTTTGGGATACATTTCCGCTTGACCCGAAAGTTACGGAACTCGCGCTCTTGTTTTTTATTATGTTATTGTTATGCCCCACTTATTAGTCTCTTTAGTTCAGAAGTTATAGTTTCGTAAATTTGACTTTGGTGGGCGTACTTAGGAGCACTCCCCCTACATGTATCAATCTTGAACGGGCGGTAATGAACTCCATTTTCCTATGGAAACATGATTGCTTGGAAAAATAGTTGCTGAACTTATTTCGAGCAGTTTAATTACCAGGTACATTAAATATCGTTGCATCTGCAATGGAAAGTATTAAAGTGCATGTGGTACTTTATTAAGAAGTGAGTGAAATCAATTTGCATCATTTGTTTTCTGCAATTTCGATTACCTAGTTAGCTTTTATTGCACATCGTTTATACAGTAGTTTACGCTATATTTATCATTTTCAATGATGCTGCTAGGCAAAATGATGACTTAATACATATTAGTATATAATTTCTCTATCCTTTCAATAGTAGCGCTATAAAATAGCACGTTGCCTCTTATACAGATTTTGTTCAGGTCACTCTCCTTTAATAACAGTTTAGTAAAAACAGCAATATGAATTCATTCCCTGTCTCCTGTTGTTTATTATCTGCATCAAGAGATATTTTAACAATATTGAAGTCTACTAAAACTGTTTTTAGCTAATAATAACATCTTTCAGCTTCATCATAACTAATCACATTTAATTATGATACGCATTTAGTGTTTCATCAATATGCTGGCCTAATAATATTACATTCTCACCTCATCTCCCTCTCTACCTTTTTATACATAATGACAATTATTTGTTCTAAAATGATAATCCACTGTTCCACGTATAAAAAATCAATGTACACTGTAAACTTACAATGTATGAACATGGTTATAATGTAAGGTAAAAATCTTAGGGAATAGAGACTTAATTTTATTGATGTTTGTCTTTTTACTTCGCTTAAGGCTTTAAATTAGCAACTACCATCGTAATTTTTGTATTCTTATTCTTATGACTCAAGGAAGTCAACGTGCCAATCACAAATACGTCTAAATGTTAATATATTAACCATTCAATTTTGCTTGGACACCCGAATCAGAAATTGAAATCTCAATTTTCTTATTCCAATTTATTATTAGAATTGACGTTAGGTAAATTGCAATGAATCATAGTATTCAAAACGAATACCCACGAATACGACGATCTAATATTCCATATAATCCACGTTAGGACACCTTTGTCGATGCTTCATAAAAGAGTTATTGCCTACTTGAATTTGATACGATTTCCATTTGGAAATAACCATCAGATGTAATGTAATAATAATTAATTGCTCACATTATTCCATTTTTGACGCTATTAAGTATTTCATTGGCACTGGCAGCTTTATAACTGTAAGGAGTGAATTTTTTCCTTTTCGAATTCACTTTTCTTTTTCCTTTCCTGCTGGTATTTGGCTTCGTATGTATTTGATTGTGCTTTAGTCCTTTGCACTTTCTTTCTGTCGATCATTTACTTATTTGCCGCTTCATTGTCCATTCCATTTATATGCTGCTCTTTGATATGCTTTTGTGTACATAATAAGAATGATGTATCCAGACAGTCGCATATTGACAATGAAGATCATTTTTTACTTACAATTAGTTATTGTTTAGCCATTATTTTATGCCTACCCATCACACCTCTGTGGGCAGTCAGGGTAGCCTTTTGTTTTTAAGATGCAAGTCTACTGAGAAATGCATACCCACTCATTATCCGCTCTTGAGAGTTTGCTTAACGTAAAATCTTCAGTACTAATAATACGTAACTACCAACATGTTTTGGGCTCACGAAGACACGCCAACCTTTTAATTAGTCGACAGCAGCTTTGAAAACTAGAAAAGGAATAGGCTAGACAGGAATCGTTGTCTGTTTAGTAGATCACAAGCAGACTGAGGTTGGTCAAGAACGTATACAGGTGACGTCGTCATTGCGCCCAATGACCGATAAACAACATTGACACAGATGATTTTTGGGTGCATGAATTTGTATTTCGTACCTGAGGAAAAAATGGGGAATCTCCAAGAACTAACGATATGAGTAATTATCGTGTAGTTTGAAAATAACAATTATTTCACATTACTGGAAATTGCATTAATTAATCGATAATAATGGTGATCAAAGTTGGCACGTACATCCGTACAAGTATGAAGTGCGAAAACACTTAGAATGTCAGCTTGGGCCTGCACGTGATGTAACGTTCTTTAGGGTTGTATAACAGTTCACTCCTGAGATGAAAGCACGTAAATGAGAGAGAGAGAGAGAGAGATCTAGTAGATAAAAAATATGTAGACGTTTTTTTATAAAAGAACTTTTTTATGATTTGTTTAAAGTACTGACCCTCACTCAACAATGCTTAAACTTTGCCCTTTTTAAGAATTCTGGGGTTCTAATTATAGACTATGTTTGTTATTTTATGTAAATGTATGCAGAGTTGTAACATAATCCTTGTATACGTAAAATTTGTAAGAACCGGTGACTTAATCGCTAGAGGCTTGGCTATTCGGCAATTTTTCAAACATTGGAGTATCTCTTATTCTTCGCATCTCTATATAAAATCCATCAATATAGAACACTTTCAATTGGTCAATTCATACTTTGCTGGTATCGTGTTGCTACAATTGAATTTCATAGATCCTCTGAATATAAATTACAAACATCGTCATAAATTACGGGATAATTTAAAATTGGATGCTAATAGATAACATTTTGCTGTCAAAATATATGTCCGACAGGACAATATGCAAAGTATTTTCTTTTCCAATTAATTTTCAGACAGCTGTTCTACGCTTCGCATGCAATAATTAATATGATGATACATACAACTTACGAGTAGATTATATTTTAGTTTATAGATATTAATGAAAACCGTAAACGCTGTTTAAAAACCCAATCAATATTCTTCTACAAGAACCTTCCAATGCAAAATACTGATGATAATGAAGCGTTGACTCTGTTTACGTTCATATCTAATTGAATTTTCGACGCAGGCAGATTGAATTCTGTTCGACGAAATTCAATTTTTCGACATGATCAGAAGGATTGCAACCAAATATGTCAATATATATTAGTGTGTTCTCTTAGGTACAATTTAAATTTGAACACTAGCTTTTACGAAGTTCGTTAGTACTTAGCTTATCCGGCTAAAATCGCGTACGTTATTCGATTGAATTGCGAATTACACGTGTATGCAGCTATATTATATAGGTACACATATAATCTGCCACTGTTTCAATGATGAATACATTTTTGAAAGAAAGTATTTTACATACAATTTGAAATATTTAAATTCAAGATTACATGGTTATTGTTGAATGCAATCAATTAATTGACCACGATCTGAAGGAATAACAAAGGTACCAACCTACCCAAGTCATGTCAATGTGTCAATATACATTGAACAGGATATGATTACAAAACGGTATTTCTTTAAGTGATGACTCGTGTGGTGATTTATACGAAACAAATGACAGACACTGCATGGTTCCATTCATTTCAATTGGTAGGAAGAAGGAACGAAGAGACAGAACTACCTTATTTAGCATCAGTCTATTAGGAAAAAAGAGCAGAAAATCTGACTCGGCGATCATAACGAAGGTATGTAGGTAGGTAGGTTGGTATGTGAAAGCTTATTCTCGCAACTTCTTTAGTAGTCTCTTCATCTGCATTCGTCTGTGACTCCAGTTTTATTTTTATCCGCATTACAATTAATATACAGATACTATACTTTACAACATGAGTACCCAATTGATTTATACTACTGCCATTGGTTTCGGTATGTTTATTACTCAAAGTTACGTGACGAATACGCAAATTGATTCCATAATTGAAAAATTACTTTCAATTTCTACTAATCGGAACAAAAGTGAGGGTAATACGAGTCAAAGGGACACGAGACGCGACAGTATGTGATGACAGTAAATAATAATATTTAGTCGACCATGACTCTAGGCATAATGTGCACTTACGATTAGAAGTTGCTGCACCCTAGATTAAATCTCAATAATGGACTGCTTCTAATCGTAAGTATTACATATTCAAAATCGAAATGTCAGTCCTCAGATTTTAGTTATTGTTGTTTCTTGTACAATTAATTATGCAGTTTGGTAACCCTTTGAGTTGTTTGAAGTAGTAGAAGGATTACACGCAGATATGCGTGAGCGCAAAGAAGTTATCAGTAAAATGGAAAAAGTCCGCAAGATCTCCTTATGTGGGTGGGGAACGAAAAAATGTGTGTAAAGCATCCACATGACAGCTGCACTAGCTGAAGACTCCATTCTTACCAGTTGCGCTTTAAAGCAATTTATCTAACCTGTACGTATACTTCATCGTAAATCTACTTGTTTGATAAATTGCAGCAACTAATATCTGTATGTTCTGAAGTTCGCAACTTTTCAATGAATACAAATAAAATACATTAGTATATTTTATATGAAGACCAAGATCCTACATGGTAAAAGAATTATGGGGTAGAGCTAAAAATTTGCCAAAATGATCCATGATTTATCCAAGTTTTTACAAGAAAAATAAAACAACAAAGGTAGACTAGCAGACACCTTTTAAAAAGACAGGATTATGCAGACACACGCGTGAGAGATCGTAAAAGTCATGACTACACTCTTGCAATTGGGTAAAATATTGAGATGCTATAGTAGCAATAGCCGTGGAGTAGCGTGGGAATTCGCAAACGCGATGACAGTGACGAATTCCTTAGCTTCGAACATATGTAACTGCTAGCCATTTTTATTATCTAATAGCAATATCAACGTCTGAAGGAATTCTTCACAGGCTTGCTCTTTCTTACAACCCATGATGAAAGTATCAGTATTAGAGTCGCTTGATTTCTTTCCTTAAAGATGTTTTCATATGTGTATGTGTGCAATTACCAGGAGTTATACACGTTGTAAAATGCAATATATGGTGAAAGGGAATCTATACTCACAATCTGCTTGGGTGCTCAAGATCCGCAGTCCGCAGATTTCGAACAGAATATTGCAGCAATGCATTAAAGTAAATAGTAGAAGAAGCTTGATTTATAAGAGAAGTGCACCGAGCTCGACTCATTGCCTGCATCACCTAGCTACGTTTGTATATTTAATGTAATTATATTTCTCATTACTCACATTATGTCTGTTTTGGGTGGAGATGGTGAACGATTGAATAAAGTTATAACTCGATACTGATCAACCATAAATATTACTAAAGATGGGGGATAGCAAGACTTTGTTTTATTTTATTCTTTAGCTTCAGGATACAACTTGAAGCATAAATCCTTCATAATTAATGCCGAATATTATTTTTTTTCTTCAAAATATCAGTGAAAATATTTAAGCTTGAAAGTCATTATTTGTAAGAATGTTAGCAACATGTCTATGCATTTTAAACCAGTAAAAGCTATTTTTGCATGAACTTGATTTGTCTGGTAATTAAGTGCTTACTAATGTAGTGAACGGTTTTCTACTACTAATATAAAGGTTTGAAACATTGTCTGTGCTTTGATGAAGCGGTCTTTTCTTGTACTCCACGTGCATTCGTTCATTCTTAGTGGTAAAACTCGAACCTGATTTTCCTATGCGCATAACAATGTAGTTAGAAATTTGATAATACCATCCTCCTTTGACTATAATTCTACTGTTAATTTGGCAATTGTGTGGATGTTTACTTATTGTAACGAAAGTCATTAGTGTGTTCAGTCACGTATATAACTAACCATGCTTTTGATTCTTCTTTAATATCGGCCAATCGAGTTCATTCCTGTAACAAATAAAGAATATGTAGCTTAAATACCGGTAGCCTACTACTTAAGAAGCTACTTACGACTAGTCTAAACTTTTCCCTATATGAACTTTAATTTCATATAATTGAAAAGTTTGTAGGGAAAGGGTTTTAATATACCTAGCAATAGGTAAATGTAAGAAAAAGTATAAACGGCACTTGATTTTGCCAGCAAGGTTTTCAGACTTCCATTCTTTCATATTGATATTTTGAAATTGGGATAGTTTCTATGCATTTATTTGTATTTAAAGGTTGAATTAATACTAGATATTGCCTTGAGTTCTATAGAAAGCAAAACCAGGAATTTCTCTTTGTTTTACTGACGGAGAATGGAGTACCATCGTAACAACTTTTACCTCGAGGCTCAAGATTTTCAGGCCAACTTTACAACGTAATAAACCCCGAGACTCTGAGTCTCGGGGTTTATTACATTGTAAAGTTTGATCACCTTGTTTTAATATTTTGAATGCCCCTTACTCATTTCAAGTTGATCAAAAAGTGTGTATAAAACTTTAAAGTGCATCCAAAAGTTTTGAAAAAAGTAAGTAAAGTTCACTTCGCAAGATGCGTTTTAATGCGTTTATAAAGAACACAGGATGCATTTTAACTTGTATAAGGTTTAAATTATCAGAACTATATTAAATACGCGTAGGTTTTTGGCGTTTTAGATGCAATTTTATTTGAAATATTCTAATAAGTATATATTCTATAAGTCTTTACAATGTAGTGATAATGCCCTATATACAAAATATCTCAAGAAGACGTTTCAACTACACTGTAAAAATTAATGCATTTAAAGTACGAAATCTTGATCCTATGTATTTTAATGATATGATTACGTTGTTGTGATTTTAGTTGTTTATTTTCTATTTTAAGACGATATGTTTTTACCTTGTACTTCTGTTTCTATAAGTAGGTACAACCGCTGAGTATTTTTTCCACCAGCATGGTAGTTTTTTCATTTACAAAATTTGGAAAATCCGATGCTAAAATTATACTATAGATAATAAGCACCTATGAATGTAGGTAATTTGACTAGGTTTACTATGGTATATCTATATAGACTATATGAAAATTTTCAGGAATGGAATTGTTGAAGCTAATTAAACACCTCAATAATCACCGTCTTATTGTCACGACTCCATGCCCAGAAACAGAGCGGCTGATGTCGTTAACGTATTATATGTCCATTCTGTAATATATACAGATACCCCTCATTTCCAGGCCATGAATGATGCCGCCTGCAAACACACTCAGGAAAGAGAAGCAGCAATAAAAAATAAACAATGCATCAGATTTGATGATAGACCAGCGCACAGTAAATGGCGATGCGTGCAAATTTTTCCTCCGCTTCTTGCAGTCGTATTGAAACCCATGGTTAATTAAGAACAAATGCGTAAATCAGATGATATTCATACATGTGAAGTGCATATGAATGTATGTAGAAGATGACTGATATTTGATGCGTATTCTGTTACTTTAAATCAGTTGGTTGATATTACACACATCCAAAAAACCACTTTTTACTCGATATGAAAGGTGTAGAAAAACCGAAAGTGTTAATTCAGCATGAGGTTGCAAACGGTATTCAATCAAACGATGTACTTACATAAGAAGATGTTATAGTGTGCAAATTTTTCCTCCGCTTCTTGCAGTCGTATTGAAACCCATGGTTAATTAAGAACAAATGCGTAAATCAGATGATATTCATACATGTGAAGTGCATAGGAATGCATGTGAAGATGACTGATATTTGATGCGTATACTGTTACTTTAAATCAGTTGGTTGATATTACACACATCAAAAAACCACTTTTTACTTGATATGAAAGGTGTAGAAAAACCGAAAGTGTTAATTCAGCATGAGGTTGCAAACGGTATTCAATCAAACGATGTACTTACATAAGAAGATGTTATAGGTAAGCATGTATTTTACAGAAGTTAAATTTTTAGATTTACATATAAGATTGCACAACAAGGAGGTACTCGACAGACCTTGTGACTCTCCGCAAAAAATCCAACGGGATTAAGGTAAGGTACCAAACAGTCGTTTCTGATTAAAAAATCTTATTTTATGTAGGTACCTTAACCAAAGGTATACGTCATCAATTAGCAGTGCTCCTAAGGTTCTACTCAGTAGGGTTCCATTCAAAGTCCTGTCATTTTTACACCACACAATCGCTCTGTGAGTTCCACATGCTTCCATAATTCTGAGAATCCCACTTGAGTAGAATACGTACTGGCCACGCATTTGCAGTGGCATTATGATTATATGATGACACCTCACTAGTCAAATATTTCCAGCCTTAACTCTTATCTTGCTCGGTATAAACCGTGTCATCATGCCAAGGTAAATAAACTGTCTGACTCGGAATTTCTAATTCGTCTACCTGCACTACCATCACTATGTCCTGTTCCCTAAAATGTACAATGCAGCACAATAATAAAACGCATAACGTTATCGTAATAATAGGTATGGTCCCGGTGCAACAATAACAGCACGAATTGCTTTTGGTACAAGCACATGGTTTTGTAATCGAATGCTGTACGTAATACACACTATCTCTCACACCTTCTTGCAAAGGACCATCAGAGACAGAGACACAGACAGTCAAAACGACAACGACATCGATAACGACGCACAGATATTGTCTTAACTCGAAAACGTAGAAAGGGATAATTTTTACACGAAAATTCCTCAGTTATTCGTCGTTCATGCATATAGGTAATGTTAATGCAATACAGATATAGATAGGTATGTGGAGTAGTATACATATATGTGTAATTACATACCTAGGTACATACTTCTTCTTGTTAATCTTGTTGCATCTTTTCTCTGTGAAAATTCCATTCATTACAGAGTATAAAGGGTATACATGTATGTATGTCGTTGGAACGATTTGATGTTTTAGAAAACACCCCACTGTGACAATAAATTCGCTTCATGTGAAATTATAATAATTGAGTGCAATACAAAAAGGCAAAGTTTGTCATTATTTTTAATTGAGCAGCTTTAAACCTCTCCAAACTACTAATTAATTCATCAAACAAATCCTCAAAAAATTCAAAGAGGTATAATTACCAACTTTGTACCTAATCAGTCGTGACTGACGGGCTATCAGCTAATCTCACACGTTGGAAGGTCATCCTATAACCAGACTGTCTTACAACAACTTACGGTTTCAGCTTTTCAGAAAAACTTGAATGCAGTCATTCAGTGGAAGCAATTGGTTTACAACAAGAAGGCAGAAACGATAATAGTGTGTATTTGTAGAAAAAACTGTAGCCATTGATTTTTTGTGCGCTAGTAATAATTGCCCCAACTGTAAATACAGTAAAATTATTGCTGTATACTCACGACATAAGAAATCAATTATCTTTATTGTGCGTTACGCTTATTAAAAAATCAAGTTAGCACTCGACCATTTATATCACGCAAAGAATCAATTGAACTATAATCATAATGCTAGTGGTAGTAGGTAGTAGAGAAAACAAATAATAACCTTCCATATAGAACTCTTTCCTTTCAGGAAAGTTCAATGCGATTCANGCAAAGAATCAATTGAACTATAATCATAATGCTAGTGGTAGTAGGTAGTAGAGAAAACAAATAATAACCTTCCATATAGAACTCTTTCCTTTCAGGAAAGTTCAATGCGATTCAGGTTTCAATGAAATTTTGGTAAATAAATGAAATTCAAAGCCATTTCCAAATTCATTGTGTATATTATATTACCTATTTTAAGAAATTATAACATTAGCTCAGTGCTGTATAATATACAGACAGATATTTTTTATCTGTCTCCTGTCCTGGGCCTGTGCCCGGACCTGGGGCATAATATATGAATTCTCCCAGCCATGAATTATAAATTGCAGCAGTCAGCTTGGCAGTTCTGCACGCGGCCCCGAGAATGAATGGCAAAATACTCCTCTCGCACCTGTATGTATAATTAAGTTGCCTCTCAACGCGCAAAGATTCTTTCCGTTTCGTTCTAAAAATGGAAGAAAAAAAGTAAATGAAGCTGCACATTTACTAATTTGTAGCTTGATCGTAGTTTCTTTGTTTCCTCCTGTCAAATCGACTACAAACAACTTTGATTACAAGACGGATACAAAAAGTCGTGGTAATAATAATATGTAAGGCTTATTTACTAAAAATTCATGGCAATCCAGTATTTTCGCATAAATCTAATCTGCTATGCGGGAGTAAATGAGAGAGCGAGAATTAGTTTCAGTAAAGATAGTCAACAAAAAGGATTATCGTGATGACTGCATCTACATAATAGTGTGTACCTGTACATCATGACAGCGTTTACGTGCAGTGCATGCAGACAAGCTTATACCCACACTGCATGAAGATGATGTAGTAGCCGAGAATAACACGCAAAACAAAACAAAGTTTAGGACTTACGCATTAACTTAATCACGCTATTTATCTCCAGAACTTATCATGATCATTTTACGACTGAGTTAAACACTTATAGGCAAAATATTCATCGATTTTTTGAGGTGTGCAAAGTGTCAAGGTAGACAACTCTTCGTCACCGTTCCTACGACCCTTGTGCCTCTGAGTATGGCTAACACCAAGCATCGTCAAATATAAATGAAGCACGTAGATGCATTTAGCGATACCGAATCTAGTAACGGGAGAGCAAATCGTTTTGTCCAATTATATCGCACAGGTAGGTAAGAATGGCAAATAAATATAAACGATTTTAAACGCTCATGCATGCTTTTACATACATGCGTTGCTTTTGAATCACTACAAAATGTTGTCCGAATCAAAAACGCTGTAGCAAATACTAAGATTTCGATATGGTTGAGAATGTAGCTGTAGAAGTAGAATGGAAAGAAAATTAGTGTTATTATCTTGACGATTTATTAATATGAAATGTTCGAATCTCAACTATACAAATTAATGTTTTGTTTTATCTTGCATTTTATTGTTTTTCACAATGTATTATGGGATTTAAATGGTACAAGTACTTACATTTCTCTGTCTGTCTGTTTGTATCATTGGTAAAATGAAAGTCATTTGGTTATAGATTGAAGAATTTCCACACATTTGTCAATCATTTATTGCAATTATAAGTCAAGTAAACGTTTGCATGGGTCGTTTGTTCTTCGCTACCATCTTTTACTAGTATGAATACATGTATGTATGTACCAGACCAGTAATCAGTATTTATTTTGCCTAGCACATCATTCAACCCCTCACACGTTATCTAACTCAAAGTTTAAATAATTTATGTACCACAAGGTAATTCGGTTAGACGTGAAGGTGTTCGACGTAACCCGCACAAAGCCGAATGAGATTTTACTACGAAACTTAATTATGAATAAATACAATTATAATAATTATATGCAGGCTTTTTTTGCAGTTTAATCAAGACTCTCGACTATCCGTTGTTTCAGCACAGAATTCATTCAGTGATGGCGATCGTTGATCGCTGATGGCTGGTTGGTTGGTTGGTTGGTTGGCTTTGAAACATTTTAAGCTGACTGAAACGTGCACAACTCCTCGGTACTCGAGCAGGTAGGTAGGTGCGTACAAATTATGAAATTACGTATTCTGTGATGCATTTGATTTGAACCTCCAAGTCAAACTTTGATATCTGAATGTTTGATTATGGCACGGTTAGGTGAAGGAATGACAGTGCCGTGGTACTTTTCATCCTCTTAAGAGGCTTGCTTGTACAAAATCGTGATCATTATTTCGTTTCAAGTGTTGACTTTACTGACATTACCTGCAAATGTACAAGAATATCAATGTAAGCGGCAGACAGTTAGCTACACTTGGCCCACTGTTGTGTTGAGTTGCCTTCAAGTCACTTTCAGTGTAAACATTGCAATTTACAATTGACACATTGCATTAGAGGCGCGTTCTAACTGAATAGTCCGACAGCTTCGAGTCCTAATGCAGCGTCTTCAGGTTCAACTCAATCAAGCAAATTGGGATACTCTCATCGTGCATTGTTCAATATTAAGCGTTTAGCTTTAAACACATAGACACACATACACTGTATTTTTGTTCGATTCAATACCGCTTGAACCTTGTTCAGACTAAATCAGATCCTTTTCCCCCTCGTAGCCTTCCATTCGAGATTCGAGATGCATAGGAAAATAAAATAAAATAAAGGAATGCAATGAAATGAAATGAAATAAAATGAAACGAAACGAAATCCAATGCAAGATGATATTGAATATCTTATTAGCGTGATGGATCCGAAAAAAGTAATTTACGTTCCTTCCTATGCAAATGACTAGGGATTGTACCCTTCTCGTATTATCTTTGGAAGACATTGAACGAGTAATCATAAAATCATAATCACAGACATCAAAAATGCAATGTCTTGACAACGTGTATTATGTCTTGTCCTGTCTTAAGCTAATGTATGCATTGCAATGGCAAGACAACGAAACAAATTTATTCTCAATAAATAATTCTGTGACATGCAACCGACTATATGGTAAGGTGTACGTAGTAGGCATAGTGTGTATCATCAACATCATCTCCTGCTCCTGCAAAATGCATACATATGTGGGACTCCATACTACAGGATACATAGCAGGTGGGTTTGCACTAACTTAGCATAGGTAAGAGGATAATAATGTGCTCATTGGCAATTTGCAACTCATCTGTAAATTGCTCATTGCACCATCTCCGTGTCTAATCAATCAAAAATCTTAAGCTAATTGACTCGCAATTTTAGCACGCTTGTATACGTGTGTGTACTTGTATCTGTTTTCAGCCACACATTTCGATGCAAACGTGTTGAAGTCTTGGGGCTGCATGTGCTGAAACCTGAGGCTTCTTATTCTATCAACTAAAGTCTTGTCTCGACTCGAATAAACTGTGAACTTGAGCGCTTAGATTACGAATTATGAATACAGAGTCCTCACAATGTACTGTGTGTGCAAAATTTCCACCTTAAAAATTGATTTCACAGCATTATGTAAAGATGTTATATATGCAGATATATATAAATAAATAAAAAATAACTGAAAGGTTGATCTGACTGATGATACTGATTGCAATCATGAGCTAACTCAAAAATTTTCAGATGTCCTTAGACCGCTGTTTGAACGATGCCTTTCCATATCCTAGCATAATGGGACAAATCACCCTAACAATTTAGTTAGTTAGTTATTGTTGTTTGTATCTGCACTAACTTATTATCGCTATGAGACTCAGCTTAGGAATCCATATTTAAGTTCCTAATTCTCAATGCATCAGCTGAGGTTGTAATGGAAACATTAATTTTTGAAGTGCTTTTTCATTACTGATCATAATTCCTTGCTAAAGTTCATGTTCAACTTTGTATGGTTTGGCTTATTGGCTTGACACTAACTGACGACTTTGGGTCTGTCTACAATTTTGGTCCTAATGAAGTTATAACACGAAGTCCTCAAACCTGTGATAAAAAAATGTAGAATAATTATGATATGATGACATTCATAATGTATGACTGCACAATTTTCACTAGACTTTTAGGCATGCACATTATCATTGTCGACAAGTGGCTGATTCAAGGTTTTGTCATTAAGCTCTTGTGATGTGTGTCGTTCGGTTGCATCTTCATTCGATGATAAATTTGAGTTGAGTTCCTATTTAAGAATCACATGCAAAGTTGCTTAAAATTAGAATTAACGAGTATCTTGTCCTTAGATATGTACGGATGCATATACATAATGCAGTGCTTAAAATTTACAATAGCGGAACATTCACAAAAAGTGTCTATGTATCTCTTGAAATAATTTAATTGCACGACAATAATCCCATACACATCCTGAGTCCATAGAAATACATAACTATGGGAGGATTTATACGTAATTGTACTTAAGATGTAGTATGATGTTCCAAGAGTTCACAGGAGTAAATAAAGTAGCCAGTGGGCAACCTAGGCAGGTATTTGTATTGTATATTTCGGCAAGTATGTATGATATTTGTCACGGGAGAATGATAAGAATTGGCTATTGAATTATTATTATTACTTTTGACTTTTATCAACTTATAGTGCTAGTGTTGGGACTACAACACATTGAAATATTGCCTAGTGAAAGATTTTTATGAACTCGAATAATTGTGTCGTGGACTTTATTGAACATACTTTAGACTTGCTCTAAGTCAGCTCATGGATATCATTGAGGTCTTGAGACTTGAGTTGCTTTATGTACTTAAGCTTGTGTTTACTCCTGTTATTTCATGTTGTGGCTTAGCGTGACAGCGTTGGACAGAGAGCATCTCAAATCTCAAGTGAAGTGAACAATATTTGTCTATATAGTATTTAATATTCAAGGACGATGAAGTTTGACGCTCAGTGTGATTACAAATTAATTTCCAATGACATATTTTCATTTTTAACTCGACATCATGTAGGTATGCATATTTTCTTAACTAATTATTGAGAGAGTCTGAAGGATGCAGGTAATTATCAACAACTAAGAATTTCTATGGAATCCTCTTGTCGTCCAAAGAATAACGAACCAACAGATGGGAATAAGTAGGTATTATGATTTGCACATAATATTCTAGGTAGATGCGCTTATTGTACTAATTATTATGTATGTGGACTTAAGACCCATTCCTTGACTTTAAATTTATTGACAATGCGGTTTTTATGCTATAATTATTTCCCATCTCTAATCATGATCATTCCCTGTAAGATACGCGATCCAAATCCTTCACATCAGATTAATGAATAAATAATGAATGCCGGATCTGTTTTTAGATTTCTGAATATATACCTAATAATAATATACGCTCTAAGCTCTAAAGGAAAAGTGAAAGTATCCCAATCAAATAGAGGCTCACTTAATTGCAAACTCAACTTCACTCAAAGTTTTTCAATGTTTCCCTTGGAACCTAGAATTTAGGAATTAGCCATGCCGCCATGCATGCGGCCACTATCATCATTTCTTAAATAACGTATTGATAGATAGTTCAAGACAACCTGTTATTACGGCGATAATTATAATTGACAATGAGCTAAGTCATTCCATTGCTTGAGCACAGCTTATATTTCCTTGTTTTGGAGTAAATGCTGCGTTTATCTTTGCTATTGAAATTTAATGCGCCGTGTATAATGCAACTTCGATTAAATAAACTTGTACTTGTTGCACAGTAAAAGATAATATCAGCTCAATAAAGCACACTTACTTCATCATAGACATAGGTATGTATAATAGCATGAATGACTAGGTACAGTGTGCTCATAAATGGACCGAGCAAATATTTTTCTGAATGACGGAAGTGGTGCTGGTGCTGTGCAATTGAGTGACGCAAATTTTCAAGCTGTCCTGGTACTAACGTACCTAGTTATATGCAAATTTTCGTGATAAATCCCAAAATATGCCAAAACAAAGACGCAAAGGAGATTGTTTACTTCAACAAAATCGGGATACTATACACTGTACAGCGG
>JAAXYX010002950.1:0-15757 GCA_036851915.1 Ptenothrix huangshanensis | reverse complement strand
AATAACTTAAGAAGTGAAGTTAAATTATATTAACCATCAATTAAAAATGTGTTGTAATGTATACTGAGTCGCGAGGCTATTACAATTGTGTAACAGTGACTTAATAAAGTTTTTCTCTCTTTTATAATTTTATATTGATTTCGTAATTATAACTTGCAATGAATTAAAGCAAAAAGTTATAATGAATGGCTATGGTTGTTCAATATCATTGAAATTCTTCTGAATGTTGGGAAAAAGTGTTTACAAGACAAAAATTTTGTTTAAAGCGTAAAAAACCCGCACTATTTTTTCCAGGTTTTAAAAATTCCTTGTTTCCTGATTTTTTCATATTTTTTGTTTCGTCACAATTATTTTATGTACCACTACTACTTGATTAGTATAAAACCTATCAAACCATGTTTCAACGTAATTCCTGATTTGTTCTGTTTTCTCTTATTAGTTCGCCAGTGCTAATTAAACATGAATATCAAGCAAGGTTAAATGATCGGACAGCTTTACTTGAACGAACTTTCCTGATTCCGCGCAACATCACCTACAAAAAGATGGTATTCCGGAATATACTAAAATTAAATAATTGATGAATTATTTAATTGTTACTTTACATTTTAAAAAAGATCGTTATGTTGTTCTCTGTTCTACGATTAGTCAAATTATGATGGTAGAAGGTATTTATTAATTTGATGATTCCTAAATGGTTACTAATTTTACTGCGCTTACCAAACAAAAATAGTAGCATACACTTGCAAGGCAGAACTTAAAATCAAAACGCAATTTGCTTTAGCGTGAACCGTTTTTAAAGTTTGCAACCAACAGGATATACTCAAGTATGTATATTGTTAACTCATTTTTAAGCCAAATGATATGGTTTTGTTGTTCATGATTTTTATAACATGACATTGAACCTTGACATGAAACCAATTTCCCTGTTCTCAAATTCTAAAATATTTTGAGGAATTAAATTTGCTTACCGTATTTCGTTACAGTTGTAGACACAAATAAGCAATTACATGTCATTCATTTTTTACTTACTTTTTTAATTTGATTTTTTTCAAACTTCAGAGGTAGGCAGCTGCCTACCTTGCGTACCCCTGGATACGCTACTGTAATAAAATCGTGAGTTTACTTTAGAAGTAATTAATTACAAGTTGAATTGTATTTAAATAAACAATACTGAAGTTAGTGCTCGAGCGAATTTTGTGTAAATGGGTATATGTATGCAGGATTGGCTAATTTTATACTCCCTAGAAGTAATTATAAGAGTTTCGGGGGTAGGAATATTCCCTCCGAGCTGAAAATATAAACACCCAATATTCCCGGAGTTTTTCAGTCAGAAAAATTGAGAGCTTTGGGAGTTAGCAATTAAGCAAACATCAATGGTTCGTGATCCGTAGTGTTTATGCATTGAGTACCTACATGTGGTTTAAAAATTGTCAATTACGTTTGTAGCTATATCATGATTATAGTTTTAAAAAATCGTCGCTTGTAACATACTGATTTGGCTTAAAATCCTTTGGAAATAAGATACCTGCATGTATCGTCAGCAAATTGCTTCTGAATTCCAAGAACCTCCTAACATTCCGAGTAAGCTTTAAGGAACGTTTGGGTGTTTACGGCTCCCGTAAGGAGCTTTGAACGCTCCGGGATGAAATCAAAGGGAGTTTTCAATTAGCCATTCCTACTTAAAAAAGAAAGTCTATAATTCGAACCTGGATAATACAGAGATCTGTTAAACTTTGCTGTTTATAGACTGTCAATGTGCAAGTGAGCTGAAAACTAACACAATATCACCCATCAAAAAATGGTAAAACTAGTTCTGGGCGGTTTGTGTACGATTTTTAGATGAATGTGTGTAGCTACTGTTTACCGTTAGCTTGTAACAACCATTGGCGCAAAAGTGTCGTTTCAATTAATTTAAAAAAATCCTGTAATTATTTTGTCGTTCCTTTTGTTAGGACGTTCGCGACATAACTGAAGCAGATACGTTGTGTTTGTTTGTGTTTCTAAAATATTTTCCTATTTATAATTCTACCTAGGTACTTTTTTAAATGGGTTGGTCATTGTTTTTCCCATTTGCACAACTCTACCGTAAGACGAATGATTGGAGCCCGTTGGGACAAACAGATAAACAACACTAAATAATTTAATGCTTAATTTAATTTTAGTGAGCATTCGTTTGGTTGAAAAAAGACGAAAAGGTTTTGATATCAATTGCATCCATTACCGTAGGTATGTTCGGAACCTTTTGCTCAAATGAAGTGACTTTTTTTATTAAACTGAGTTCATTTTGTAAGATTGTTTTTGGCAATGTATGCATGTAGGCATGTTTGCGTGATAATTTTCCCCATATCAGTGCTTACCTAAAAACCAACATAGCCTTCAATTCAGTTATTGCTTAAAAAGAGGACGTAAATATGTGTAATTAATTTCAATTTATTTCGTGGTATTTTGCAACAAACCAAAATAAATAGGTCTTTCATAAGGTAGTTTTTGACTTTAAACTGTCACGTAAACATGCACGTGGATTTTCAATAACCATCAGTGTGCATACTTTCATACCTGCTTTGGCTTATATAGTCAGCGAATAAGCACAATTTAGAACGCGTATTTTATCAAATGAAATTTTATTGAAAAACAAAGGGTGACCTAAAAAGTTGACTTTTTATTGCATATAGGAGTTAATATTTGTTAAGAATCTCTTCAAACAATAATACAAAATGCAGATCCATACGCATGGATAATTTATGTACTGTATGTAGGTATACATATAGTTCTAATAATATTTTCTCAAATGTTGAACTACAGGCTAATACCCATGGCCATAGCTGCCCACTGATCTCACACGCCTCGCTTTTGTTTAGGCAAGTCAAACGATAGATTGGAAATAGAATTTTGTCCATGAGTTGCCCAAATATATTCTATCCATAAACGACGAGTGGTTTAAAACCTTTGCTTCCTCCTAAGAATTCCGGGATTTCCCTCCTTGGAATTTTCTTGAGAATTTGCGGTTTCCATATCTGATCTCGTGTTCCATAAACGTCAATCTTGGACAGCGTATTGCCCAACACAGGCTTCATTATATTAATGAATGTGGAGGCAAAGTAGTTAGCTATGAAAAATTAAAATTTATTGTATGATTTTATTTTGCTGCTAAAATGTTATATGTAAACACCGTAGCATATGCAATTTCGTTGGAAACTGCTGGAGTGGAATTCTTACTGTTGACGATGAAGCCGTACTCCAGGTTGGAAGAGGCTCCTTCAAGTTTTAGAGACAATTTCGTCCCATATAGTAAAGCTGAAATTAAAACGTTGCTCATTATTGTTATGTGTTCATAACTGTACTAACAAGTATTTTTTAACATTTTTGATGCAACAGCTTTTACAGTGTACTTTTTAATGTCTTTCTTTACAATGTAATTGTAATTAATTTGTGCATAAATTATTAGACACCTTTGGGGTTCGCAAGTTGTTTTAAGTCGTATCCTTCCATGTCCCCAATGAGAACCCATCCATTTGTCAGTTTTTCAAACTTGTTCTCTTCGCTGCTGTTTTCATCATGCGACACCCTTGGATTTTTAACCGGACTGTTATGGAGTCGGAAAGCAAGTTGATCTGTGAACTTGTCCCAACTTTCCAGGGTCTCTGCTGTTTCATGAACTACTAAGTTTGTGTAATTCCAATGTCCGAAATCAAAAACCCAAATTGGCCGACCGGCGTCGTCATGTCCTGCCAAAAAGTAGGTGAAATTTTTTTCAAGCTCTTCACCGGGCGATCTCCATGCATCTAAAGCTTTGTATTTTTCTTCCTGGACACAATTAAATAGTTTTTAAAATCAAAAGGATTTCGCATTTTAAATAGTAGCCGTTAACCTGACGGCGCGACTCGACTCTCATCGACTCTCATCGCAAAATATTGCTATAGGGATACACAGACCCAGTTTGAGATTGTTTGAGATTCGGAAAAACCAAATGTGTGAAAATAGTTCAGAATTTTTGCGATGAGAATCGATTCCGCCAGGTTAACGGCTAGTATCTATGGATGACCATTGAATCTTTGAAACAAGTTCCATGTAACATGGTTACTTTGATTTATTACAACCTATTCCTATAATTTACTATGTTTTTCAAAAGTTTCGAAAAGTGCCCAACATGATATACCATTCGAAGCGTCTTGGTGCGTACAGTACGAATATGAACTTTGGGGAAACAAAATTGTTATTTTTGATGCCACTTTTTTAATAAAACCTTAAAATACCGGGTTTTTTGAAAACTTTTTACGTCTACAATCACATATTTTTGGGCCATAAAAGCTTTTTAGATTCTACTCGTCAATACGGTTCGCATGACACATTACTCGTTTAAATCGGTTGAGAGTTACCGGTCGTAATTTTGATTTGAAGTTTAAATAATTTTGGCGGTAACGCTTGAACTGCGCATCCGCGTTTGATGGCATGGCATTTGGCAATGGCTTGGCATGGCGTACCAGTACCATGATTAATATATGGACACAAGCACGTATGTGCATATGTTCTATTCTTCTTTAACTTGACATTACAAACTAAACTCGACATTCTAAAAGCATCTATTTGCTATCAATACGAACTGAGTGATCCTTGGAGGCATTTTGGCGATAACACCTGAAGTGCGCATACGCGTTGGATGGCATGGCATGGCACCAGTACCATTATTACTACCTATTCCTATAATTTGCTTGATTGCAAAAATTTTCGAAATCTATACGTAACATGATACACCATTCGACGCGTTTTGACGAATAGATTATGAATCTGAACACTGGCGAAGATTTGGTTTTAACCTTCCGGGCTCGAAGCGTGCAAATATAAACTAAAAAAACAAGCTACTGTTGGGCCGGAGAATGCAAATTTGCATTCAACATAACCAACAATACAGGCCTGAGAATGCAAATATAAACTGAAATAATTCATAATCGAGGGCCGGATAGTTTAAATCTAAACTGATTCAGGACGTTACTGAGGTCCGAAGCATGCAAATTCAAACAATTTCCATTATCATTGCCTCCATTGCAAAATCTTAGTAAGAAAAGAAATAAAAAAATTAAATCCGTTTGTTTGCTGATTTCCATTAATGTTTACTCCGGCACATTCACTGGTTGCCTTCAGCAACTATTTTCGGTGCACAAATGATCTGTCGTACTATAAAAATGCGTTCTCAGGATTATATTGTGCAACATTATTGTCGAGCCCAAAAGGTTAACATTTTTAACAGTTTTCAAAAAAACATGAAAAATCGATGTTTTTTCAAGGATTTCAATATCATTTCAGAGAAAACTCTATACGTATGCGTATTTTTTGAAAAAAACAAAGAACGCTGAAAAAATTTACCGCGCATGCGCAATCTATGGTTCGGCCATGGGTATCATTACCATGATGTAATTACATTTGAAATCAAGCACATATGTAAATATATGCAGTTAACATCATTAACTGCAATTAATATTACTAATCGCGTTTATAATCATTTGAAGATAAAACATTTTGGTGGTAACGCTTGAACTGCGCATGCGTTCGATGGCATGGCATGACACGGCGTAACGGTACCATGGTAGGTATTTTACTGTATTTTTAAAACTTTTGGAAAAGTGCGTACTAGTATGATATACCAGCGGCGGATCCAGAAATTTTTTCTGGGGGGAGGGGGCAAAACAATACTATTGCAGCCATTTTTATTTTTTTCCCTATGTACGCTAATGTTAAAGCAATCGGTCATGGGGGGGCAGCTGCCCAATTGCCCCCCCTTGGATCCGCGGCTGTGATATACCATTCGATGCGTCTGGAAAAGTTCATCACGAATATAAACTTTGGCTACCATTAGTAAGCTACTATAACTACTATTTTTAATCTTCTTTGACATTTTTTCAAGAAGCATGAAAAAAGAACTTTTTTGAAAATTTCGGGAAAAGGTTCAAAACTAAGAACGTGGCACACCACATTCCCCCAAAAATCCATTTACCTTTCGGCTTGAACGTAGTGTACCGAGCGAAGCGACGTACTTAAAAAACAACTTGTTTTTTATTTCACTTATTTCTACATATCTACATAATTTACGGGAAAAAACTCATGCAGGTGAAGGTCCTAAAAGTTATATACCATTCGAAAGGTAATCACGAGATCAGACCAAATCCGTTAAAAGTTTTGCAATAGCTGAAACGGTTTACCGGTTTTTTACGGTTTTTCCGGGTTTTTTTCGGCTTTTCCCAACTTGTACCCATAAAACTGCCGTTACTCTCACGGAATTTGTATGTACGAAATAGAGCTTCAAAAGCGCTTTCTAATGGTATATCACATGTTCAGATTCGATAAGAGTGACCGGTTGAAATTTTAATTTTTCAATTTTTAAATTCAAGGCGGGAAATGTTGAATGGGTTTGGACACAATGCTTTGCGGTACCCATAGCCATGATCAAACACACCAATTAGATACTATATATAATGGCCACAACAAAATCCGGGTAGTGAAAATAAAAGTATGTAGGTTGTCCATTTGACGAACCCTTTGGCCTCTTGAGGTCACGAAAGTGCAAAAGGTAAAACTTTGCCAAATTAATTTAAAATACGTTTGCTGGATAAATTTAAAATTTTTGACAAGGCAAAATGACTTATTAGATCGTTTGAGAACCTGTTTGACCTATCGAGGTCATCAAAGGTCAGATTCCTAAACCTGGTAGAATGAACTAAAAATCGGAATACAATCAAAACTCAGCATGTTGAACAATACCAATTGACAAGTTTCTAAATTGGAATAGAGAACGTTAAGTTTTGTTTGTGTGCTGAGTTTGAGTGGATTCTGGGAATTTTCAGAATCTGGCTTTTGGTGACCTCTAAAGGTCAAAGGTCTATTTTACGGTGTTATTTTACGGGGTTTCCCGGTTTTTGCGGTTTTTTCCAAATTGTACCTAGCAAACTGCCGTTACTCTCGCAGAATTTGCTTCTACAAAATAGCTCTTTCAAAGCGCTTGGTAAAGGTATATGTTCACATTAATTAGGTGTGAACGGTCGAAATCTTAATTTTTTTTCTACATATCTAAATAATTTACCAAAAAAAGGCATGCAGGTAAAAGTCCTACAAGTTATATACCATTCGAAAGGTAATCACGAGATTAGAAAAAATGATTTAAAAATTTTGCAATTATTGCTGAAACGGTTTACCGGTTTTTACGGTTTTTCCCGGTTTTTTTCGGCTTTTTCCAAATTGTATATACCAAACTGTCGTTACTCTCGCAGAATTTGCTTCTATAAAATAGAGCTTTAAAAACGCTTTCTAATGGTATATCACATGCTAAGATTTGATAAGTGTGACAGGTCAAAAACTTAATCTTTCGTTTTTTCTGCATCATTTCTGCATACCTACATAATTTACCTTTGATCTATTGAGGTCAGCGAAGGCCAGATTCTTAAACTTAGCAGAATGAGCTAAAAATCGAACTACAATCTAAACTCAGCATTTTAAACAATACGAAATGACAAGTTTTTCAGCTTGATAAGTCGTTTGACCTGTAAAGGTCACCAAAGGTCAGAAGGTGAAAATTCGTAGAATTCACTCAAACTCGGCATATAAACATAACTCAACATTCTCATCAACCCAAAATGCCATCTTGGCTGATGCGACACACCGCTTAGGTACTGCATTGTATATTTACTAAGTGTAAAATCCATGGTCGCAAAACGCACCAATGCGAGCGCAGCGAGCAAAAAAACAAGGCGCGCAGCGCCTTGTTTTTTTATAATTTACGATTACTCTTTTTTCAACAAACGTCGAAAAAATCTGCCTCTTGCAAAAAACAAGCACAAAAAGTGTAAAATTTCACATACATCCTTATATTAGTACAGCACAAAATTTGTTAAACAGAAACAAATTATGTATTATATTTCATGTTACACCAAATCTAATAGCAATAGTTATGCGTCTGCGGTGTTATTAGTGGTAAATTTTAAACTATAAAGGTCAGTTTTTAAGTTGATATATGTTGTGAATTGCTTATTAAAATACAAGATGGATACAAAGTGTTTTAATTGCATAAAAACTACAAACTTACTATTAGAAGAAAACAAGTTCTTACTAACGCTACATGAAGGAAAACTAATAATAACAAATTAAAAACATTACTTTAAAAGCTACTAACATTAAGTTTCTAGAAACCCGCAACCAGCAATGACACAACGTTATTAGCTACGAAATCCAGAAAGATTATAGTTGATTCTCTTTCCATGGTATAAAAACCTCCGACTTGAATCCCTTTGATTCTTAAGGACTCAATTGTTGTCCGCATCAATTCTTTTTCCGAAGGACATTTTAATTTATGGGAAGCAGCCTTAAGAGCTGATAACAATGTGTCTATCTTATCCGGTATACTGAAAGCCTTGTCAAATGTAAAAATATAAATATTACTTCCTTGTAGTATAAATATTATTCCTGTTATACTCACAAATATATCCTCAGTCGCATAATGAATGGCATTATATCCACCGATTGTACCCATAACAAGTGTTAACAATTTAACTAAATATACAATGTTAGAGAAGCTACGGTTGAAGTAATGCGTTAGAAGCTGAAGAAATCTGATATCGCTGCACATTTTTTTTAGCTTTAAATTAAAGATGAACTCTTCGGATTCACTAAAAATAAAATAATCACAAGTGTTATAAAACGTCAAATAAAACTACTGCATACTTAATGCTTATGAAGCAAATATTCAATAACCTGTAAATTGCCTCAACGGTCAAAGTGTATTTATCAATCGTTTGAGAGACAAAGTTTAGAAAGGACATCATGCAAAAAACGACATGATAAGAAGCTGCAAGGAAAATGAAGTAGAAAAGGGTGTCCACTGGACCGAGAATCCACTTCAGTAGGATGGTAGACATGTCGTCGTCACTCAGAGCAAATAAAAAGTGCAACAACGGGAAAATGTGAAAGGGAATCAAAGGATCAGTAACGTAGAGACCTATTTCTATAAATACGATACTTAGATATGATGCTGGCAGAAATTTTAAAACCATCGTTGAAAACCCGGTACCATTGCCTAAAATATTAATTAAATAAAATAAGCGTACCCTCCAACACATTAGAAATTGATATTTGACAAAATACAGAGAATTCTTACTGCGGCTACTGATTTGACAATCCCCTGAAACCACTCCACGTAGAACTTCCCTCAGTACCCCTGTAGTTATATCAGGCCAATAGGTTGTGTAGATTATTATAAATCCTGAAAGGATACTGGTACCACAGCAAGCCATGAGAGAACAAAAGAGATAGAGAGACGAGTCGGTTGATAGAGGAACCAACGTAAGTCGAAAAAATCCAGCTAATGTTTGCAATGTGTAAGCAAGGAAAAGACAAATCCAACCTATTTGTATGCAACGTTGCAATTTGGAAGTTCGAAGTACTAGCTGAATATTGAAGTCAAGGTTTTTCCGTTTGCTTTGACGACCTGGTCTGGTGAGCATTAATTCGAAAGGGAGAAAACTCATTTTTGAGAGAACCTTGTATGCTAGGATATTCCATACTAGATCCTTTTTCGATAGTGACATTTTAATTTTTAGGCAGAAGATGGATAGGTTAAGAAAAGTAGCTGTTTGGTACAATTTCTTGATAAAAGTATCATATACTAAAACATTGTTAAAAAGATATGCAGCACGAATATAGAAATTTAATAACTTCTTATAAATTTAATATATAATTATAAAACGCTTTCTACCTTTCAGCAACACATACATATAACAATTCAATATTTTAGTCCCGTGGATTTCCTTTAAGTTTCTACTAGAAATAAATTGCTTTTGTTTTTTGAAAAATACAGTTCATAATTCTGGCTGTTTAACATTAGGGCTGTACCCGGAGATGGAAATGTGCAAACTGACTTAATTTGAAGATGTGGAAACAAGTGCACCCGTTGAAATTAGAAATAATTTTCTTAGACTTAAATTCAAAAACCAAATTCAGCACTACAAAGATCGGATTTTTGATTTTTTCTTTATTTTGGTGCTCGTTAAAATAGAATGAGTTTTGGTTTTTTCACGTCAGTAAAAATATTGTCACCGTCTCAAATTTCCATCTCGTCTTTGGGTACAACCCTATTGTAATTTAATCGATTGATTTTTTGCTTGAATGCAAGAAGAGTGTAGTAAAAACTTAGGAAAAAAGTTTAAAATGGCTTAGAACTATTGAAGTTTTGTTTAGCTATTGACTATAGATGTTTTCAGGAGGAAAGACCAGTGGTGAATAAGCAAAATAAGATGGTTATAAATACTGCACTTTTGCTGTATGTATATCCTGGGTCTTGCAATTTAATAGCCGTCACTACGTATTCCATAGTCAAATATCCATAAAATATTAAACAGTGCAAAAGTAGTCACGTGTGCCACGCCTTCAAACCGTCTTGGCCCTTGGGTGTTGACCACGTTTCAACACAAAATACCGCAGTAATTTAATGAATAACTTTAATCAACTTACCGTAAAAACTCTAATTATAGCCTGCCTCTAAAGAGAGCCTGCCTCCTTTTTTAGCCGGGTCAAATCCTATGCTTAAGCATTACGATGACCTGGGAGAAGAGTAAATATTTACAATGATAGCCCGGGCTATAATTAGAGTTTTTACGGTACGCAGAGTAAGTTTGTTCAAGTATGGCATACATACCTACAAATACCCGAACTTTGTAAGAAATTCGGTGCACATAGGTTGACATAAACTGATTGAACGTCATTCAATCCGGAACAATAAGACATCAAAAACTACTCTAAGGATACTTAAGTTTAATTATTTATTTTGTAATTGCATTTATACATAGATCTGACCTTCTTAACTGCGTCATTCTGTTGGCAAAGAAGTATTATACATATACTCAACGTGACAAACTTTCTTCTGGCAAATACGCCCAGATGATTTATATAAATTGATTACTTGGCTTAGAATTGTAAGTGTCATAGGATATTTCCGTTTTGGGTTGTAAATATTTTAAAATTCTAGTTTATTAGGCTAGATTCCATTTGGTCATTTCTGCAGTAATGTCACAGCTGTGAATGAATAATGTTTTGTAAGGCTATATAATCAATCAAATAGTTCTAATGGAGTTGCTGTTTTAAAAATTTTTGTTTAGGTAAAAAGAACTTTATTTACGTATTTATGCATGTTTAGGAATGTCTAAAATCTCTGTATGACCGACGAGAAGACTAAAAAAGTTTGGCTAATACAACAAGTTTCAGTGTCAATATTGTAAAAAAAGGTACTGCCAAACTATAGTGCTTAAAAACCCAAAAATTGTGTCCTTGTATTTGTGATCGCTTTATCAAAGAAGATATTTGTTTTTGCTGTTGGCCTATAGTATTTTTATTTCAGTTAAAAGGTGTATATTGCATTGGTACTTGCAAAATAGATACCGAAACCGTTCCATGTTACATGGTTACTTTGATTTATATTACTGCATGATTTCCTACATATCGTCGATGAAGAGTCAAAATGAGTTTGCAAATTCAAATGGCTCTAAAAACAGTGTGAGCTAAGTCCAAGGCCCTTTTGTCCTTAAAAACAAAATAAGTTAATACGGAGATTTATCTCATTTTGTTTGAATGCCTTTTGGATTTAGGTCATACTGATTTTAGAGCCATTTGGATTTAGGTAATTTTGACTCTTCATCGACGATGTGTAACTAGGATATTTGTATGTGGTGTAACGTAATTTAAATGCTACTTATCGCCCCCACCATCCATAGTCTAATGAAATTCATGGTGCTTCAACTCAAGGACAGAATCGTAGTGAGATTTGCAATAATCATTCGATTAGCCTGGTTGAAGGAGAACCAGATATATGGCAAAATACAAAATAGTTCTGTGGCAAGAAAGTGTATAACACCTTTGAACATACATACCATTACCATTACATGCTTATCCGGTTTTCAGAACGTTCCATTATTTGTGTATTATAACCAGGTATACCTTAACTAGGAAGCTACTTGTGGTGGTCAGTTAACCCCCTTGAAACCAAACAAGGTAAGAAAGTGTAATCGTAAAAATAAGCAGGATTTCAAACATGTTACTATTTTAAAATCTATAATCCGGATTATTTTTTTTTAATTAAACATTGTGAATGTGAATTGAGGTTTTCACCGCAGTTCATTTCTTACAAACTCGTAACCCATCTTTTTATTTATTTACTTTTCACTATTTAATTCGCTACTTAATATACTACTATATGCTGTCATTTTTCATTCCTCTTTCAAATTATGTAAAATGTAGAATTTGGAAGCAGAATGCACAGAAAAATTGCTAGACACTGCTAATACAGTATTATTGCACTGTATATCCATTTGTACAAAGGAATTCATACATTTTCTAATTTTTGAATCGAAGTCATTTTTCTCACTTTGGTTATTTCTGCTTTTCAGGCTAAAATTTTTTAGTACCTACTTGCTGCCGGATTCTCGTTCCAGTTTTTTTCCAGAATGTTGAATTTCAACACCAGTAAACATTGGCTCGTAATGCATAAGCTTTCTAGTTTCATTTATTTTTATAATTTGTTTTTTTATATTTTATTGTATATTTTCTGTTAAATCTTATACAAATCATAAAAAAATTAATTATTACGAAATTTATTTTAAATTAATTGTTTTTTAAATTTATTTGGAAGGTTCAAAATTTACTCTTTCATGCCATTTGCAGATTTGGCCCAAAGTTCCTGAATTTTCCGAATAATTTTCGGGCTTGTTTTATAGCATGCATATATTAAGATCATATAATATATAGCTTTTCACAATTAGAAATGCCTTCGTATTTTCAGTTTTAAGAAATTTACAAATAAACAGTAAAGGAGGTAATGGATAGCAATGACAAAATTAATTTTTATCTCGAGATTTCGAGTAACCATAGGTATCCTTCAAGAAAGACAAAATGAGTAGGTAATGTAAAAATGTGTATGCACCGAATTTCAAATTAATGCTGTAACTGAATTTGTGGTCACTAATAGAATAGCAATGATTGTAACAAACAATAACAGCAACAACTTACGTTTTCGTAAATGCTCCCACCGAAAACCTTTCCGGTCTGGAGTGTAGTCAGAATGAGAAGGAGAAACGGGAGGGATTTACAAGAAACACTTAGCACCAGCTCCTTGATTCCCTTGCACTTTCCCGTGGGGTACATTTTCCAAATCTTTACGTAGATTTAAATTTATAATGATGACCGTACACAAGAGCAAACCAACACAAGTAGGTATCTTCAATCACACGAAGGATTTAACCGGGAATTAAACTATACCACTTGTAATACTTACTCGCAGTGCGACACTGTGAGCGTGAGCACCTGTAGGGTCAACAAATTTACGATTGTGCATGACATTTTCAACGAGCAGAAGTAATTATATTTGTATTTCATCCTTCATACAATTATAGGCTTCGAGTGCTATAATTTGCATCGCCATACTATAAATGTAGGTACATACATAATACATATGTAAGTAAATGTATGTCGAATTTTTATTTGCATCTTTATATGCTACTATACGACTAGACTAAGTGTAAGCTTGCAATTTAATTATGATCATAAAATAACCAGTTCGAATTATATATATATGCAACGTCGCAGGTGCAAACCATATTACACACCATTTTCCTTACAAGAAATTCATGGTGTAGGTATATACAGACATGTTTTTTTTGAAATTCAAACCATGACAAATGTCTATTTAAAAGGAGTATTTAGCACTGTTTGCAAACTCATCGACGAACAAGGAAAAGAATTACCGTCAAAGCTTTAATTATCGCCCCAGCTACCATTGCATTGTAAGTGACTTCTCTCCACGGATAACTTGTAACGTGGGCAATCTTTATAGACCGGTTATCTTTACTATAACTACAAAAAAATGATTTCTATGTGTTTTAGAAATTTTAAGCGATCCAGTAGCATTTAGGAGCCGGCAATCTTCAGAAGCCGGCTAACTTTAGAGGCAGGTTGTGATGAGAGGTTTTGCGGTAGATAGCCCGTTTGCTGTTCCGGTTTTCCTTAACAGATAATTCATTGGTGTATATGTAGATGATAAAAGACGAGATTTTTCTGTCTTACTAGTCTTCTCATGACAACCACTCAATTGGGCCATAAAATGCTCCGGACTGTGTAATTTTCAAGATTCAAAATGGAATCTGGTTTCACAAGTTTCAACATTTCAAGCACTTGACTGAACGTCCAGGTCTAGAGTATCTGATTGAATAACATTAGTGTTTTTGTAAAAACATTAATTTTTTCTGCTTTCTTGATTAAGAATTTATTTTCGTTTACATATTAATGATTACATATCGATATTTTCTAGTGTTTGACTGACTTGGGATACATACATACATTATAACACTTTTTTCTTACAACACACTAAATCTTTCAACAATAGAAAACTTCTTAAGTATAGGTTTTGGTTAATAATTATATACTTCTTCATTTTGACAATTAAGTTTATAAACGTAATTGTTATACAAGTATACTATATGGTATAATATTGTTGTTAAAAGTGTTTTTATTGGTAAGTATAACCGTAGGGTATAACTTTAATCTTATTGTCCACTCAACTGTTCCGAATAAAAAATTGTAAAAAATAATAATTTAATTCTTGTTACAAAAACTCTTTTTGTATTCATTGGTTTTTTTATAATTTGTTAATTATAATGTATCACAGTTGGATGTCAACGTGTCGTTTGAAAGTAAGTAGGAATATGCACTCGCAGTATTCACTGCATGCAGTAATTGCTTTTCATTTGTAGGTACTGGTGTGTGTGTGTGGTTTTAATCTTCATCCATAAGCTATGACTGGATTATTTTTCTCACCAGTGATAACGGATAGTTCCTTATTAGGAATTTTCTTAAGAAGTTTCGGCTTCCACACCTGCGACCGTGTTCCATAGATATCCACCTTAGTCAGGGTATTCCCCAGCAATGGTCTCAATATGTCGATAAAAGTTGAAGCAAAGTAGTTGACTAAAACAAGTTGTAGATATTTTAGCAAGTGGCACTTAATTGTTATTAAAAAATTAAGATTTCGATTCAGTAACCTAAATAAGCTTGAGAAACTGGATTACCATTAACAAAATAGCCATACTCCATGTTCGAGCTGGCGGCTTCAAGTTTTTTTGCAAAACGGAGGCCGTAAGCTATTGCTAAAAACAGATTAAAAGAATTACATAGATATAGCATATATCGTGACTTAAGAGGCAAAGTGGAACATGTTTATATTTCCCTAAAATTAAAGTAAGAAATTCTCATAAGCAAACAGGTGCTCTTTACTGTTTCAACCACACGCCATTTTGTTTTTAGGAAAATAAGGATGTAAGCCACTTTGACCCTTGAATCCTTACGCATTTTAAATGAATATTTATGTTTGTATAACTCGTAACGGAGTGGGACAAAATCAAACATGTAGGTAATGTTACCTTCGGGATTTGCAAGTTCCTTTAGATCATATCCATCCAAATTAACCACTAACACCCAGCCGTCATGTATTTTTCCCGCGTTCTCCACTTGTTCACCATCACTACTAATGCTGTCAGACTTGACTTTATCTTGGTATTTCTTAGAAAACTTGACTGGACTGTTGTGTAATCTAAACATCATCTGGTCTACGAAAGTGTCCCAAATGTCACCAAATTCTTGGTTGTTTTTAGGTGAATCCACATTTTTTGCAATGTACGCAGGTATCCGTGAGACAAGCCATTTACCACCTTCCTGGACCCAAACAGGACGGCCA
>JAAXYX010002949.1:0-15769 GCA_036851915.1 Ptenothrix huangshanensis | reverse complement strand
GATCAGGATCAGGATGAAGGATAATGACTGTGTGGCAGTGGCACAGTAAGACTCATCATACCGTCATTTCATAATGTGTGAGAGTGTTGAAGGTGGAATAAGGTAGGCGACAGAGAAGAGTAGGAGCTAGATTTCCTCTTACCTTCTTCTTCTTCCCTTTCCTATTCGCCCTTTGAATTAACTCTGGTGTATAAGTAGAGTATTATCTATTGTTAATAATATTATTTATATAATCTTTACCTAGCTAAATGCTCTGAATGATTAAACTGAAACGAAATGTAATACTATTTCCATTGCCATTTCCACTCGTCCTTTACACATGCTATTGAATTAGTGCTGTTGATATAGATGTCGATTGGAAGTAGAACAAAGAAGATAGTCGAGTTGATCGCATCCTATCGTATTGTTTTACATCTTTGTACCATTGTATCCGGCATTCCTTGTTTCTCTCTGTTTCTGTGGTACTCAAGCCCTATCTAATTTCTGATTTTGACTAGTTTTTCACTCGAGACTAGACTAGCTCTTTGGATTATCATCATTATTCCGTGTGACAATGAGGAAGGTGTTTGTGCTTATGAATTTACCTCAAAGGGATTTGATGCATACTTAGACGCACACGTTGTCTCCATGTCCTTCCAACGCTTCGATTTCCTTTGCCTTTCACAATATTCACGCTCACACTGCACTAGTCTACAGTATAGATTGACATTGGTTGGTATAAATGACATTTGGTACTTACTTTTAGAATTTCGCTTTCAATACCTGTGGCTTTAAGCATTCCAGATTTTCCCCAGCTCACTCTGGTATAATAATATGTAGTTGTATTTGTATGTCCTCATAAAAGGCCTTTGTATCGCACCGTTCTTAGGGTAAGGTATCGTGTGTGATTTCATTTGTTTATTTCAACCATAACCTCGCTTGAACCCTGATCCTGATGTTTGTTATTAATACATTTAAAGTGTTGTAAAGTACTAGTTAGATTTCTAGGATTGCTCTTGCCTTTGAGACAGATACGATTGGTTTGTGTAGGTTGGTTTGTTGTAGTTGTAGGCTTTGGTTGAGATTTTGAGCAGAGGTTCATTTCACAGATGACACATGAGATGTGATCTCAGGATCAGTGAAGCTAGAAGCTCAACAAACCTCAAAAGTCTCTGTTGTATGTAAGTTATAGAGGATGTCTACTAATTAACCTGATGACATGACAGTCTTGAAATTCGCTGGCTGGGAATCCACTCGACTGTCACTTAACACCATTTCGGAATAACGAGAAAGAGAAAGTGAACGAGACCGTACGAGGAAGTTGAGATCCACTGTACAAGATATATGAGTAATATGTGGTGGTAGCTTGAGTTGAGTTGAGCTGAGATGGATAGGAAACGAGAAGAGAGAGAGAGCGAGAGAGAGAGAGAGAGAGAGAGCAACACACACACAGAACAACGAAAGTTCTGTGAGTGTAAGTAGTATGGAATCTGAACCCTTTGGTTTCATTAGAAATATACACATTCGTCTATATTTTCTCCCTTTTTGTAGTTGTACACCCGTATGCTCTGCTTTTGAATTAGTCCCGGCTATTGCTCAGGTTAGCAGCTCAAACATGAGAATGACATTATAGTGAGAATTATTGCAAATGAACATTCATATGAGTCTTGCATCAACTCAACTCAACTCGACTCAACTCAACTCTGCTCAACTCAACTCAACTCAACTCTGATCTCAGCTCTTTTTACTTCTTCACAAGGGTTTTCAAAGTTTTTCCAATAAAATCAAACTCGGGACTCAAAGTCAGTTGCGTTGAACGTTGTACCAGTTTCCCCTTGACAAGGTGGAAGTGGAAGTTGAAGTTAGTGTTACCATTATTTTCTCTTACTTGTCAGCATTAACCTTAGTGACTTTATGCACACATGTTTTTCCTTTATTTATTAAGCTGGCAGGTGCAATTCTATATGCTCGTGTGGAGGCAGCTCGGGCTATAAACCCCGTGCACTCTACCTATGATTATAGTGTGGTTTACAAATTTGTGTAGACTAAAATCAGCATATTAATCATCGCAAAGCGAGTATGTATTTTGCTGAATTGTATTGCAAAGTTGAGCTCGTGTCGTTATAGGTAACTATTTAGGGCAACAAAAATATCTCAGCGTGAAACAGCATGACTTTAAATACTAAATTTGCCCTCTCGTTTCGTGTATTTTCCATCTCTGTATCAAATGACTCCAAAGTGTGACAAATACGGGAGAACCCCGTCGCAATTTGGTGCGCTTCATTTAGACATTTGCATCATCATCAAGATTTAAATTTTTTTTCGGGGCACAAAACGAGTAATTCGAGTGTTATAAGCCCTCGTGAAAAGATTACCAAGGAGGATGAATCGAAAACGAATTTGCCTGTTAACCCATGAACAGGACTCGATGTTAACTCAACTTGTACGATGTACCATGTATGCAACTCAATTCAATCAAAGGGATGTTGATGTTAGTGTTCATTCAGAGCATTACAAAACTCCTTTAATGTATGTAGCTTTACAACCTGCTAAGCTCATCAGTTTTTTTTTATTTATAAATGAGAAGTCTAAAAGTAAAAAAGAAAGAAAAGGCGCTCTGGCTCTGACTGAGTGCTGAATGGCGAATATTCTTAACTCGGAGATTTAAGTCGGTGTAAAAGTTATATGTGTATAGATGAGTTAAATGCAGTCCTTAGTCATGTCCTTATCGTTAGATCAGATGGGCTGGCTAACAGTACAGCAGCGAAGCGATGCGAAGGCTGGAATCATCTTAGCAATGACGGAATAAATGAATAAAAAGAAAATTTAATTCCACACGAAAATCAGAATCATGAAAGATTAAATATTCATTAGAGGGAAACGGAGCATTGTTGGTTCTGAAAAGTTGCCATTGCTTGTAGAAAGTCGTCGTGCAAGTCAGTTTCTTGAGGATATCATGAGTTAGGTGAATGTGATACTTTTACTAGTTTTCTGCTAAATGAATGACTATAATAAATATAAATTCACCGTGTACAAAATTACAGCAACAGTGGAGGAGTAAAGAAGGAGTAGTAATACACGAGAGAGAGAGAGAGAGAGAGAGAGAGAGAGAGAGAGAGAGAGAAAGGCCTCACCAAAGGAACTCATAATAAGGACAAGAATAATATAATGCTACTTGCTCTTGGCTTACTCCGACTACGGTCTAACTGTGGGTAGGCTGGAACGGGAAAAGTCTTGTCTTGGTCTTGAGTGTAAGGCGTGTGTGAGAGGAAAAGTAGAAGGAGAGAGTCATTAAAATAAGTACAATTTTAGGAAGAATGAAAAGGGAAAAAAAGCATTAGGTTTTGGTTGGACAAAGGTGAATATTTTTTGATTTGGTTCGTTGAGTTCCACGGGAAAATGGGAGAGTTGGGAGTCTGAGACAGGAAAGCGGGAGAAAAAAAACGAGAGACAGAGAAAAAAGAGAGAGGCCGAGTGAGGCATGGTAGGAGTAGAAGTAGAAGATAACCGATGGAGAAGAGAGTTAAAATATGCGCGAAATGCACATGTATGCATATTTTGGTAGCCACGGATCGATAAATGCCCGCACTCGGCTCCCCGCTTTCCAAAAGAACTGAGTTGGAAGAGTTGGAGAGAAGGACTTGCTGCTCCTGGTCCATCCGCCCAACATCGCATCATCAACCCTTTTCGAATTTCGATCTTTCTCTTTCCCCGCACACAACTCTCTGCCCCGTCCGTTCTTCCACAGTCTACTGTCTACAGAACAACATATATACGTGTAGCCATTGCCATTGCCACTACCACTGCCACTGCCACTGCCTTCGTCTTTCCCATGCTGTAGTCAACATCTCAAATGAAAAGAAATAATTCTTTTTTTTTTCAACCTCATACTTTGCATCTCCCTATTGCTATTACCACACTTATATACTATGCACATACACTTACGAAGACGACGTGCATAGACACCTAGGTGTCTACATGGCTTTCCTATAAGCATATGTGACGAGCATATATCATTCGGATTCTATTTTTACTCAGGAATATGCACAAATATATCTGTAGGTTGAGCACTATCGTTAGTGGGGATACAGGGAATGGTAGGTGGTAGGTTAGTGGTGGTGGTATTTTGTGCATATACTGCCAGTTGGCTGGAAAACTAAAAGTTCTTTTCTCCCTGCAATAAAATGATAAAGTACATAGCTATCCACTATCCACAGCCACCGTCCCCACCAGTCTACCATCAACCTTGCGTGCATATTGCATAAGCTCTCAAGCTCTTTCCCTATGCTTTCTAACTGTGAGGTTATGGGCAGAGGCAGAGGCTGATGTCCGTACATATACGTGAGCTTCAGTCATTTTCTTTCTTTCTTAAAAAAATCTCATTATAGCAGTCATTCATCCCATCCACCATCAACTAACGCCTTGCCTTATCTCCATTTCCCGTTTCTGCTCTCCTACACATGGATTCCATATCGAAAGCATTTCAGACACCGGCGACATATATGCATGTCTAAGTAGGTATATGCATGTCCTTATAGCGTACATAGTAGAGCTTTCACCATTCACTCAAGATTTCCCATTCCTCTCCCAAGTTTCAATTAAATTTTTTCCCTTTTACCTAACTACATTTGTTTTGGGTTCGCTCCCTTCCTCCTGTTCCGCAGTATCGTCGACCCAAGTATCAAGTGCCTATGGATGTTGCTATACGGAGATATGTACAGTACAAACTTTTCTCCTTTTCCCTACAACCAGAGACGGAACGTCGTCTTCGTCTTCGTCCTCGTCCTCGTCCTCGTCCTCGTCCGTCTCCTTCTCATAAAATGAAATGTGTAACTTTGTTACGTTTCAAATATCTTTCCAATTTGCTCTTTTTCTTACAACTGACGCTGGGACCAGTCCAATATTCAATGTTCCTGTCTCATTCAACGTCTCCTCAGTGATGGCACCCGTCTAGGTCATGACATGTAGATTTACTGCTGCATAATTAGTTTATTTGCTTCATTTAACTTTTAAGCAGAAATAAACTACTTAGCCACCTCATTCATCTCGTGCACCAATTTTTCAATTGTCCACAGACAAACATGCCACTATCATGCATGACAGTATTACGTCCTTCCCCTTCACTCTCACGCGTGTATACATACGTACTCTCCCTATTTAAAACACACTGGAGTTTCCTTTCCAGTGTAACGCCAACTCCATCCTTGTCATTGAGCCTAAAAATCCTTGAGCGGAACCGAAATATAAAACTGAGTAATTAGGAGCACATCCAAGGATAAATCAAAACAAGTTCAAAGAAGCGACACATTCAAAGTGTTAATTGTCGCACATACAGTGATGTAGGTAACACTTATACAATGAGGAGAAAGAATGTCATCCGGAGCAGACAATTTGTAGGCGATTTGTAATGAGCAAACGAGCTAATGTATACTAAGTCAGTCAGTTACAAAAAATGGCGTGCTTTAGTGTGGAAAATTTATCGAGTTGACTGTAAGCCGTTAACCTCTTTCGGATCCTTCATTGAAATGCATTAGAGTGAACTGTTACACATTTCTTGTGCAGTAAAATCGTTTGGGGCAAAATGCATCGTCTTAAGTTGATCAAAGTTGAGGTCCAGCGTGAGCACAAGATGGGCGATTAAAATAAGCTTGAGTGCTCTACTAGAAGCTGGGCTAACTAACAGCAATTGTGGTAGAATCCTGGTGCAAGGCAATTATCATAAAGATGCACTTTCAGTATTCTACCATAAAGTTTCCTCGTTCCACAAGTCTTGGTATACATTATACATCACATTGCACATTCATAGACATTCGCTGTACCGTCCCGTCGACGGTGTACGCGTAGTCAATATACATGCAGATGGGACGATGCAGTAGCATTAAACTTGCTTTCTCTCAAAGTCTCTTGGATAAGCCATATCGTATGCACGCGAGGAAAAGTTGTGATACAAGGTCTTGGAAGCAGACGACTTCACTGTAGATAAACGACCAAGGCCAACACTCTTACGCTTTCCTTTGCATCAAACACACACAACTGCTCCAATCCTCAGCGTCTAGAGGAACTGCATTTGCATTCACTGAGACGTGAATTAAATGTTAGTGTTCTTCTTAATCTCGCTTGAATTAGTACAGCAATGTCACGTAATTCCATTACAATTGGTTTTGGACAGTTCGGCTTTCGGTCTAAATCGCCAGAGTATTTAATCAGTTCTTAAAAAAATGACCTTTCTGAGACTACTTGGAAAAAGACGCTGTATTCAATCCACGTTTTTGGAGTCAGACAAGGGGGGCCGTTGTAAAATCTCAGGTACCGACTGTACTCTGCATATCTTCGTGTGCTATGTATCATTGATATGGAACTTACTCACTCTGTGCTCAAATGTTCACTAAGATTACAAGCACTAATTCAATTAATACTAGCATCCAACTCCGGCTTCCCAGGCCAGGTAAAGATAGGTATACCTGCTACCATCCAAAGTCCAAAGTATTTTTAACACTATCCTGAATACAAATTGAAATGTCCCGCATTTAGAATATCTATGCATTACATAATACCTACATACCTACATATCTACTTGAATGACTGCGTGGTACATGGTAATGAATTGTCCACTTTCTATTTAAGAAGCAATGCAAGTGCATGCTTGTACAAAAAACTACTGAAAATGGTTTTTGAATGATAAGTAAGAAAAATAATCTATGATTGAAAGGAAGAACGTTAGTCACAATAAGAACAGTGAACACTTGCTATGAACAAGTACCAAATGCTTTGACATACAGTGGGAGGTGGAATTGGTGATATAAGATATTCCTTTCTAGCAGACCCAAACCCAGACCAGAGCCAGACCAATATATTTTTATCGTACGACAAGTATGTATACAGAGGAAAGCAGGGAGAAGGGAATGTAGAGAAAGTGGAAAGGAAGAAAGGAAGTCGAGTGCTTGTCTGTTGGTGGTTGGAATCCTCGGTTTAATTTTTCAAGTCGACGGAGAAAGAATATCCTTGAGGGATTTGACATTTTCTCGGAACGACGACGGCAAAGACGACGAAGGACGAGGGAGATAGAGACCAGTAATATATAAGTATACACATAAGGAGATTGCGTGTGCCATGATGTTTGTCTCTCTCTCTCTCTCTCTCTCTCTCTCTCTCTCTCTCTCTCGCTCTAAAAAGGCATATAAACTACCCACTCACACGTAGTATATAGAAGAAGGCCAGAACCAAGTAGTGTATATATATACTCTCAGCTTGCCATTATCATCATCAACCGAACCGAAGGAACCATCCATCGACTTCGTCTTCCCCGCCCTTACACTACCATTCCTTTCTCTCATTCTTCCCAGTCTCCGTGTACAATTCATTACCAACCTATATGTATAATTATGGATGTAGGTAGGTAGAAAGTCCTACACCTAGACAGAACCTCACATGGCCGCTATCTGGATCTTCCACCGCTATCCATTTGCACTACATAAAAAATTGTGACTGACATTTTGGATTAGAATAAATTTACTTTCCCTTGCATTTTCAGTCCCTTTCACAAATACCTAATAATAATTGTTTGACTGGAACCAGTGGCATTGATGATATTGAAAAGTGAAAACATGTTTTGCTTGCTGGGTTGTAGTTTTAGCTGGTTTGAATACAAAGAAGTGGAGTCGTACATACTTACGTACATGTACCTACATATTTCTAGCAGTGGTTGCCGTTACATTTCCATCTCCTCTGTTAAGTTGAATTGAAAGGATGCTAATTACAGAATTAAAAAGCAAGTTGAATAAAACTGTAGCGGTATGCAAAATCTATAATTATATAGGAAAGAATTTTGTAGTTACAGGGTTTTGTAAACAAAAATGTACGGGTCGTCCCACGACATTCAAAGGGACGCATTTGGTTGGAAGAAAATTGTAAAGTTGGAGATTTACCTGAGTGGGTGTCATTCATGGGGCTGTTCTCTCGTGTCTCATACCATCGCAGCTGAATGAATGGACGCAAAAGGAATAAATGGAAAAAAGAAGAGAGAATGGATTGGACAGACAGACGAAGGAAGTGTGTGCCATATCTATGAAAAACTTGATTTCCACACAAATATATGAATGTCATGATAAGGATGTCCGTTTTCTTTTCCGTTCCATACTCGTCGAACTTGCGATAAAAATTTCACTGGTTGTGTACAGAGATACACTTTAGTAGCGTAGATGTGAACTTTCACAACTTAAGTCAGATCATAGAGAGTAGGCGATTGTAAAAAGTACAGCTGTAGGTATGCATTAGGAGAAATCCCGTTTTTTCCTTTTTTTTGCTCATGTTCGTCTCTGTCATTCTGATATTCTATTTTGCTGGTGTCGCTTCTTCAACTTCTTCTTTTTTTGTCTTCATCATTTCCTACTGTACTTTCCATTTCAACTTAAGCTCTTGGATTCTGTGATCGCTTCAAAAAAGACTATCACATCATACTACGTGTGTGACTCATCTGACTGACACAAGAAATGCTTACTATTATTATCTCCCAAGATGTATAGGTGTAGGTTCGCCATGATAATATAAGATAGAAATACATGTATATAGATCGTCCTTCCTGATGCTGGCAGTAGGTAGCAATTCACTTTTGACAATAATACATACATCATTACCGTTACTCTTCATGTCACACAATTGACGACAAGCTGTTCTTTTTATTTGCCTATTGCTTAGGTGAGAGAGCACAAATTCCTCCTTACTCGTAGCAAAGTCGACGATGAACTTTTCTCTAGACTGTGACCTAATTCAGAAAATCCAGAATCCTAAATCCTCCAACCAAGGTAGAAGTGGGAATGATACATGTAAGTATTTCGTGAGCATAGCTATGTATTTTCCTTTACCCATGGATTTTCCTAAAATTCCATCATTTTTTATTGAATAGCTAGCTACCTTCTTACGTTCCACATGTTGACACATGGTAATGCTAGTAGAAGTAAAAAATATAGAGCTCTATGTTATGCAAGGTATCATCCACCATTTTGATTTGAGATTCACAGCATATCATTATCAATATTTTTAGGTAAAGGAATTTTTCGCTGGCATGTTAAAATATAAAATAATAATCTGGAAGCATTCCATTATATGATGCCTCATGCCTCCAAGCACCACAACCTACATACGTGAGTAGGTATATATATAGGTATATTATATATATATATATGACTCGGTGATATATCTCCCTACGAATATGATTGAAAATCGGAAAATTTTTCTTTATGACAACATAAAATACAAAAGTGCACTTTAAGATTCCAATGTAATTTTTCTTCTTCTCTTGTTCAATATGTGAGGTCGGACATTTAAGTACGAGTTGGAGTAACACTAGGATCTTACTACGAAGCATTGGACGAGGAAAGATGAAACTTGAGTTTCCATCTCGGAGCAATTCCAATGTCAGTACCTTAAAATATATCCAACTTCCCACCCAGATCCACAACCAGGCCTACTAGTACCTAGTCAAGGAGTGAAAAACTCAAATGAATCCAGAGCCGCCTCTAGATCCTTGTGTAATGTGTAGTTGCATGTGAGAACGAGAACCCACTTGCTTTTCACCATTACTTAGATAGATCTTTAAAAGATACGTATCTATACAGCCACCTACTAGTTACAAAGGAAAAGGATACATGAACGCAGTTGTTTTAGTATATAGTACCTACAATAGTACCTACCTACCTACATTGGCATACGAGGTTGTGAAGGAGGACGACAAGTTATAGCGTGAGGATCTGACTAAAGCTATAGCTATCACTCTCCGTATGAGTGGGAATGTGTAGGGGTAGGTAGTGGAAATTGTATAGGTGGAATGAATGGGAGTGATGTTAAGACCAGAGAAATCATCGGATAAAAAGAAGTTTTCAGCCAGCAGAGAAAGTATCTTCCTTCGTCAAGTGACGTGTTGTGAGGAAGATTGAGTGACAGATAATATGTTAGAAAGTCAGGAACATAGTTTCAGATAGGAACATTTTCAGTTTTTCTCGTGCCTTCTTACTTTGACTTGACGGGAACAAGAGGATCACACGCATACCCGAAAAAAACATTACCGTTAAATGTATCCCAATTGTGAACATTCAGCTGATCCACATCCTTTTTTACATGCAGGGATTTTAGAAAATGCAATGTCTTCTAAGCCGATTTCTCTCCCCCAGTCTCCCGAAAATTTCTCAAATAATGCAATTATATTTTACAATTATAATCTATACCAAACCAAGTCTTTTCCCAACGTTTCTTTTCCCAGTCTCCTGAGGCTTTCACAGTTCAGTTGTATTTAAGGAATCACAATTTACTTACAGATTACCTAGCGAATAACTCTTTGTTCAATACCAGCCATGCTTCATATATTAGATACAGGTTAGAAAATTAAATGCTATAAAATTCAAATAAAAGTCTCGAAAGATAGCTTGGTCATTTTTACAATGGTAAAAATATGGCCGGTCTCCAAAGTTGGCTTGTCCCTTTAGGTGATCTGCCAAAACATTTCTATGGAATTCATTTACCAATTATAACATTCACTGTACTGTAACCATTTGATTCTCTAGTGAAAACCGCGTTGAAAATACTTAAGTTTTTAAAGACGGTGGATTGGAAGTTTTACGGTAGCTAGATTAAAAGGATCTACTAAATAAATAAATAGTAGTAGTAGCTTGTTCTTACCTGGCTACTATTTGAAACTCAGACCTTAAGTAGGTATAAAATAGCAAATCCTGACCACTAATAAGTAATGAATTACCATTCAATTTTTTACCGGTACCATGAAATGAACCAAGAATGCTTTTGAAAGTTAAGAAAGACCGTATGAGTGCTGTGATTAGTGCTGCCACACGTGAGAAAATGTATCAGTTTGTTGACAGTCAATGCTTATCTGACTGCTGATAATCAAATACCTAATCGGAGTCATGCATCGTTCTTTCGTTACCCCAAAGTTTTTTTCACACAGTCGAAAATGTGACCGTGACCAATGCAATGCCTATGACAGAATTGAATTACAAAAAGTGTAAATTGAAAATTCAAGTTGTTCTAAAAAGAAATGCTATTCACTTTAAGTACGTTCCTTCAAATGTGACTGAACAATCTACGAACAGTGTTATTTCAGACTTTTACTTGATATATTTACGACTCGTATTGGTAGTCAGGTCATAATTTCCCATTTTCAGCTTCTGAGTATTGGTCCTATGGTCCTACCTGCTTGAGAGAAAATGTTGCTTTTGTTCTTTTTACTCTAGAGCTACGAAGTTTGGTGATAAGAGCGCTAGAGAAAGAGAGAGTGGGAGTGAGAGAGACAGAGAGAGAACTCAGGCTTGGTCCTCATATTTTTCAAGTAGGTATGAGTTTAAATATTGACTACAGTCTACAGTCAATATAGTTATTGCAGCAGGTATTGAAATATGGAGACTGGAATTGGCTTGTGACATTTAAAGATTGGCATGGGATTCCAAACCCTGATGTGTGAAGTGTCAATGCAAATTTCCGAGGAAGGAAAAATACTCACAACAAATATCGAATTACCTACTCACTTATAGAGCATAGATACGTGGGTACCTTTCGAGAGAGAAAAAATGATCGCTTTCAATTTTCAGCCGCTTGTTTTGAAAAATTTCCGTCGAGTACTGGAGTGTGGAGTGGCTAATGTTTTTTTTCTCCCGCAAAATAAAAAGAATGAGAGGCCAAGATGAGTGATGCTATAGCAAGTAATAGCGTCGAGTGTATGTACAACGGATAGGTAGGTATGTAGATTCGATACGAGTAAACTTAGTAACAGCTATTTACCTAGGTATGTATATTTATACCCATCTGTAGAGCGTCAGGATTGTGGATGCCATCATCATATTATCATCATGAAGGTGGTCTGTGGAATAGGAATGGATGTACCTACCTACCCATCCACATCCCTGCATGTAGTCGAATATGAGACGAAGAGGGAAGGTAGAGAGTAGGACTAAGGGGATATTTTTGTCTTCGTTTCAGTTGTGGATGTTGATGTTTTAAGGAGTATTGGAAATTTTGGTGAATTGGAAGCTGGTGATGTGCTTCCAATAGAAAGACAATAGAAATCCAAGTGGAGCTGTGCGTTTTGGTGCGATGGTTATGTATTGAAACGGAGATGAAAGTAGATACCTACCTGTTTAAACCGAAACGCCACACGCACACAATACAATTCACACGTATATATACCCACGTATTTATGGACGTATGCAGACTAATAAAAATGAGAATGTATGATATTGGGAACCAGGGCATTCCACTCCATACTCGGGTGTAGAAAATACAGTAGGTAAGTTGGCATTGGCTTTGGCTTTGGCTGAGAGGTAATGGTAATGCACGTTGCGGTACTCGTGTAGATAAAACGCGTACCAGTAGTATTAAGTTTCCCGCATAAAAGTTGAACCGTAGTTAGCTTGGCATCTACATCTTCAAGTGTATGTATGTTGGTGCCTATTTCCACATTCTACATACAAGACTTACTTAATGTTAGTCAGACAGAGAGCTGAGGAAAAGAGGAAGCCATGTACATAGGTAGGTATGTTTCAAATATTTTCACTACTAGTGTTTCAAGCTCTCTCTTTCTCTCCCCTTTGCTCTACGGCAGTCCTTATCACTTGCGACTGCAATTGAGAACAGCATGGTTCAATAAGCAAATAACATCCAGTGCTGTTCTCTGCCTCTTACACCTACACCTTCAGTCTTTAGCTGTAGCTTTTTCATCACTCGTGTACAAGTGTGCACAAGGTATACCCAGGGAGACTTGCTGTGCATATGTATGTAGGTACCTACAAGCCTTCTGTGTGCTCAAATGCCTTCCTCTCTCCAAGTATTTCGTCCACCGCCGAGCCGTGTATGAAAAATAATATGAAATAGAAATACCGATACGCTTTCACAACTACTTTTTTTATTTTTGTAATAATAATACTGATATATGGATTGATATGGATATGGGTAGGGGACTAGCGCTCTGCTCTGCCTTGGCAGAAGACAAAGAGGAAAAGAAGTAAAAGTTAAAAAAAAGGAAAGTGCCAAAGTTATTGGTGAAAGTAAGGAGAGGTATATGACAAAAAATGGTATTTCATATTTCGACCTCGTAATGCAGAGTATAGCCCCGTCTCGTGCAGTGAACACTCGGCCATTTCACAGTACATCTACATAGAGTAATAGTAGTAGAGGCACTGAATTGAACACTCCACAAATATAACCCTATTATTATGGAGTTATGTTGTGAAATATGAAATGGAAGAAAAAGAAAAGAGGAAAAACCTTGTTCTTGTCCATGGCTGACTCGGTCTATGTTTCTATATTTTCTTTCTCGCGCTCCGTCCCTCTCCTCTTATTGTCTTTCTCTGGAAAGTGCCTCGTACATAAAATCAACATATGAGAAGTTATACACAAACAATACTCAACTTATGGGTACAGACAGATAGTTTGAGAATAGTATACATTTCCAGAGTAGAACAGTTCCGCCAAGTGCAATATGAAGAATGTAAAACCTTTTGTTTAGCATGAAGTGGATGGTAAAGCCAGGACGGAGAAATTTTTACCACAGTCGAAGAAAACAACTTGTAGCATAGGAATACATACACCATGTGAGTTGGTATGTACACATTCGCATTTTTCCCCGTGCCAAGAAGAAGACGAAGGATCTATAGAGAATATGTAGTCAAAAGGGAAATTTGTCATGGAGCCGGTACTCGTATGGTTCGTTCTGATATGGTTTGGTATGGTATGGTATGGTATGGTATTACTTGGCCGAACTCGAACTCAAAGTATTGTTGAAAACAAGTTCAGAGGCATGTAGCTCGTACGGCTAGGATTGCTGCTGTTATGCCTGTATATAAGTAGCTCACCCTCAGGAATGCTGTGTATATAAGCGGAGTAACTCAGGAGAGGAAGAGGACGATGACGGCGACGAGGACAGGATGCGTGTGTACATTCTGTGCGAGAGTGTCTATTGTATTGTATTTGTATTCTGGAATTCTGACGTGCATATAGAATTCCTTCTGGCACACAAACTGTAAATTTTATCCAGCCGTAAGAATGGTGAGTGAGAGTAAAGTCGTTTTACATCCTAAATCAAATATACTAAATAGCTGTGGAGAATATGAGATCCCTTGGCTTTCTCCACACTTATTCCCACTTGCTCAATATATTCTTTACTGTAATACGAAGAGGCAGAGCAGAGACCTTCCACTTTTCAACGAATGCCAATAGGAGTGCGATAGCGATATGGAAACATCATCCATTTTATAAGCAAACAAGGACAACTAAGCAGTCCATGACATAACTTCAATTCAGTCAGCAATAACTATAACAGACGCTCTCACCTTTACGACGCATTCTATTATCTACATCAAAAATTCAAATTGTGTTCCCAGTCTTCCTCAACCAAATCATTTTTCGAGTGTTTACCATTTTTCACATATTTTTTCTACTCTCCTAACGGGATATTGGTTTGGAAGAAGAACGTGTGTCGAATTACTGCCATCCAATGTACTACATGAGTCTACGCACACACATTACCAAACGAGTGCTACTGCGAGTCATACCAATGCAAGCATCGTATTCTGTGTAGTACAACTGAGAGAGAACCAGTCAAATATTAAAGTTTTTCAGACTTTGCATTTACTTTGGCATCAGAACAGTGCAATATTATTTGAAATCCAAATCGTTTAACATTTTATAATCCACTGGACCAAAGTTTTTCCATTGAAATCAATCTTCAATTTAAAATTTGTCTCGTTGTTTAATGCATCTTTATGCTGTGGTCAAAGAAGGATTTTTAGGGCTTTTCTTTTTTTCTGCTACCTGTGCTCCAGCAGAATCAACTGGAAGGAGTAGAAAAATACTGAATTTATATCGCACAAGTAAGAGTAAGTCAAACATCAAATGTCCATAAGATATTACAGTGTTTCTGCATAGATATACCGCCAATGTAGAAAGGTTTGCAGCCCTGTTGGGTTTAAAACGTTGCATTGATACAGGAGAAGATGGGAAGGTGTCACCAGTCACCGCCTGCCCTCTGATTCTGATACAAGCGCAACAACAGATGTAACCGTAGATTACTTGAAAGCTGTCGAACTCCAGAGCCTTTGGGCATAGGAGCCAATTTGGAGGTACGAATCAGAAATTGGAGAGAGAAATGTAATTTGTAGTTTCATGTGTGTATTTCTGACTCCAACTTGTCACATATGACGACCACGGCTGACTGCCGACGCGTAGACAATTCAAGAGAAAAGCAGGGAGCTAGGCATGGATGGATGTGAACTTGGGCTCATAAGAGAAAATACTAGAGAGTTACCGCAGTAAATGATTTGATCATCATCTTAATCATATTAAAAGGGACGGAAGGAGTATAAGAATGACGGTGCGATGGTTCAACATTAAAAGCCAGACCAGAAGCACACTCACCCACACAATGATAACAATGTTAATCATGGAATGACATTAGGACACAGTCAATTGTTTCAAATTTCAAATTACCCATCGAATCAGCTGGGTTCACTGAGCATGAAAATGGTGCACCAGAAAAGACAGAATATGTGTAATAAGTGAATGTGCTCCTCTGCTCTGCTCTTCCACTCTCAAAGTCACAGTCAGACACATTTCAGTATTTCAGCTAAAAAGCCAGAATACCAAAATACCTTCTGTACCTTGTACATAACCATGAGCATCCACACCGAGACTTTCGTATTCGTATCCTTCATGACTTCATCTACTTTACTTTGAGTCTTTGTGATTTAGCCGTACGAGGAATACCACATTTGGCTTTGGATCCACATCGGAT
>JAAXYX010002948.1:0-15770 GCA_036851915.1 Ptenothrix huangshanensis | reverse complement strand
TCAATTTTGGACATTGAATATGGTAATTATTAACTACTGAGTTGCTATAAAAACAAGATATAGCCCAAACCCAAATTCGATTCGACATCGTTTCGGTTAAAATTACCGATGCAGGTTAGCTGTCATGTCATTAATGAAATCACTGAAATCTATAACAAAATTATGTACCTATGTGCTAATTTTAAGCACAAAAGTTTTTTATCCAGCTAAGCTCCTGAACCAAGCGTATTTTATAACAAACACGTAAAGTGATTTCATTCAAGTTTTTAGCGGTTTTCATTGAACTGCAGATTTTCTTGCGTGAAACAAAGATGTAAGTGCATGTAAAAAAACAAATAGAAAACATTTTAAGGTAAGTATTAATGGAGCAGCAATAATTGTTCTTCATGTCAATGTAAATCGGAAAAATTCAGAAAACGCGTTTTTAAAAAATATGTTAGAGAAGCCGCCAAAGTCCTACAGAGGCTGCTTCGCCTATTCATAGAATTGCCTTTAGATTAGTGTGTAGTGTAATTTTTGGTGCCATTTTATTTTATTTTCAATATGTTTAGATTTCGTCATTTTAAATGCATTTAAGCAATTTGTTGCTCTCTCAAGGGGTTAAAATGTCGTTCTGCCAAAGCAAAGAACACTTAGTAAATCCCTCTAGTGTCATCAAGCGTATTTCCAATGAATGCTCCCCGCCTTCACTTCATTTAGTTCCTTTTAATCGGGACCTGCAGAAAGCGTAAAGCCGGAGGAATTTGGTTTTTGTTGGAGCAAGTCTTCGGTACTATGCAACCTACCTTAAGTAGTTTGCAAGTTGTATCTTCACTATTTTCAAAATCGAACTTGCTTATTTAAAAGCAGAGTAGTATAGGCTTTGAAAACGGTATGTATCATTCTCAATTTGTAAATTGTTTCGTGAGGTTTATTGCAACTGAAAGAAAAATTTGAAGTTAATGTGACTTTGGATTTAAGGAGCATTAGATACGTAACGCTAAAAGTCTCAAAAAAGGTTCCAAAACCCAAAAAAACGTAACGCCAAAATGGCCGTTTACTGGACCCTTTAATAAAACTGAAAACTGCAATTGCGGATTGAAGGTAATTATTCAGGCCTTCATGGAATGGATGTCCTTAGTCCTTACCGTGAACTTCTAACCTATGTAGTTTAGTTGTAATTTTACTTTTTCTAGATAAAACAACAGTTTGTATGAATGCAACGAATTGATAAAAAAGGGTTTGAGTAGATTTTGGAAATTAACTACCTCAATTAATTTTTTAAAATTTTCGCAGTTTATAAATAGGTCAACCGGGAAAATGGGGGTTCTAAAATGGTAAAAATAATGGCTCTATGAGTTCAAAAATACTTTTTATGCTTTTACTCAAGATACATTGGGTTTTAACTCTTTTCTATTATTTACTCGCTTTCTTCAGTTTGGGCCCATAAGTATATATGACCAAAATAACAGTCGTGACCACCGTGTAAATGTCTTAAAATGCTGTATATGCTTGTAATGGTTTTTGGTCGCCTTTTGCAAATAAAATAATAAGACAGCATTCGCAATTCGTTTCAACAATATGGCCCGCCGAAAACCAGTTTCCCTCGAGTAAATGAAAGACAGAAAACGCTAAATATTACTGGCGATACAAAGCTCATCATATTTTAATATAGTTATTTAACTATCATATCAGTACTTCAAATTCAAAAATCCATCAGTATTGAAACGTACACCAAATTATTCGACAATTTTACAATGTATTACACTGATGACACCAATGACGATTCCTATTATTATTACACGTAGTATCAATGATTTGAAACCTAAAGCAGAATTAGGTGGAAACTATGTCATAACAATTTCGCCTTGAATATAAAGCTAATTTAATTAGGTAGTTAATACTGCATCAAACCTTCTATGATACACAAACAGTACAGTCTTCTGCAACAGTCTTCAGAGGCTTAGTCTTCCCTTAAAAATAAATTATACACGAAACTTTTGTGACCCTTGGCCATGACCATGGCCTTGCTAAGGCCCTTGGTAGAGTAGAGAGGACAGAGATGACAAAGAGAACATGAATTCAACAAAGTTAACTTCATATTACCATACGACATGAATTTAGTATACAAATGCAAATGGAGTACCTAAATAAATACATCGCATCGCACTGCATGACATGACATTAAACTGTAATTAATAATTAATCACATTTAATTAATTATTTATAAAGACTGTATGTATATAGACTCTCCACATAAACCAGAGTCAATAAATTACTATAAACACTACTGAACAGCATATTGACAGTGTTGCGAGATACCAAGTAACATTGTTACTGCCTTATAGTTACCTACGTTAAATTTACTTTAAATAGCTGTAGTTTGATGTAAAAGATGTGAAAAACGTGCAAGTAAACGTGTAATTTATCAAAGGTATATAAAAGGTGCTCGACAATTCTTCTCAGATTCCATTTATCACGAGGCAACGACCATGACACCATGGCATAACGTAGCATGACACGGCAAGACATGATATCAAGTGCAATCGGAATTCCGCAATCGGCAACATCCGTAACAGCTAATCTAATGATAACTAGTTGCTACATTCTCCTTCCATAAACTCGACTTGATTAATCACAATACAATACATTACAGTCCTACTCGTAAACTGAACATAATTAATCGCATAGGATTATAATCGCATTATTACAGTCTTGAGCAATAAGATTCAACCGAAAGTTCAAGTCCGAGTCTTGGCCTGGCCTTGCCCACCATAGAAAGTAAACTAGTTGCAGTAATTATACCCAAACGTTATCTTTTCACTGCTGCGCTAGTAAGAGTCGCGAATACAAAAAATAAATGACAACAAACAAAGGCGTTCGAACAAATTCAGCGTAGTAGTAATATTCGTAGTTCGTTCGTTACCTACAACTCCTTGTATCCTAAATTATTATAAACTAACTACACCGATTCATCTCCTACAGATGGGTATAACTAACTACTCATCTACGAATCACAGTACAGTAGTTTATTCCTCGAGGTACTTTATCTTGTTGCATAACAAACAACAACTTGAACTTAAAATCCAGTATTTAGAAGAAGTATACATGCTAGCTTTAAAAAATCAAAATCAATATCGACCAACATTCACCATACTAGAAAACAAAGGAAGGAACAACATTCAAAGATAGAAATATCGTATATTCATAATTGTAAACATGCACACTGTTAGTAGAATTAGTACATTATAATTACAGGTGGTAAGAAATAGCTAAACACACTAATCCAGAAAAAAGACTTGTAACACAAAAACAGGATAGATGAAGGAACTATACGATACGACACAATGAGATTCTCATTTCTCTTTCATCTGCGTTAATAATAATTATAACTAAATGCGAGGCATGTTTGAACCAAACAAACCCAACTAGTACAAATTGTTACTAATAAAATTAATAAGATTACGCCGAAATTATTTCACTCATTAACACAGTGATTACATAGTAAAAACATATTCAAGAAAATAGAGAAAATATAATTGAATAGATCTGCTTAGTTGCCTTGTTACTGCTGCACTTACTTGATTAAATGGTTTACGATTATTTTTTATGCTTACGAGCTAATATAATTATCTAATTACTATTTAACCATACCTAAGGAGTAAACTAAAAGTGAATGATTAATTATGTAATTTATTATTCTTCTACAGTCAACGTAGTACTCTCCTTAAGTATTACTTTTACACTATGTTGCACGATATATAGCCATACTTACAAGTACGGTATGACTCACAATGACGACTCACGATACTCCACTGTTAAAAACATGTTTTCGATACTAAAAGGTTACAACGGTTATTAGTATTAATGCATTAATAAGTATGCATTGTACATATGTGTAAGTGGAGACATACAAATAGGAGGAACTTTAGTCAACTAAATACTTAAATCTAAACCACGTTCAAGAATAAGACGGTAATCATGATTTCGGCAGTTCACGTTATCCCTTGTCCTGTGTGCAGATTCGACTGTCAATGAATTACGTCATTACAACAATTAGGAATCCATAGTTGACTTGAAGGAGGAAACACGTAAGCATAATTAGATGATGGATAATGATGATATACATAAAGTGTATTCTACGAAGGTTCGCGTAGGGGCACCATCCTCAGTTCATTATCACTATCAGATTCCACTCAAGCTTGACAAGCTTTAAAGGTGATTTAAGGAATGGAAAAACCAATCCAATTTGGTAACCCAACCACCGCCGTAAGCGTCACAGAACCTGGAATTCAGATAAAAATAAAGAAAATAGAAACACCGAATATGATTCAGACAAAAACATCAGTAAAAAAGAAAAACAAACGTAAATGAACATGCATGAGATGACTTAGGTAAGACATGAATTTTTACATGGTCTGAAAATAGTTGAGGGCTTCGGATTCAGTCTTATCCACAGCTAAAGTACGCCGCACGTAGTCAATATCTGAAGCAAACTGTAGTTCTGGAATCCCCGTAGGAAGCATGAGAGTAAATAGAGAAATCAAAAGATTTGCGTGTTTTCGTAAAATCAAATAAGCTCGTCCGCAAAGTTTTTGAAATTCTTGGAATTCTGCGCTCCTTCGAGGATTATCAGCTCCTTTGGCAATGACAGTAATAAAATCTTCTGTGAGAACGAATGGAACTCTCTCACGACTGATTCCAAATTTCTTTTTAAAATGTCCCAAGAAATGACCAAAGTCGATGTGAAAGATCTGACCACTTTCAGTTATCATTATATTACTCGGGTGTCGATCTCCAATTCCTGTCAAAATCACAAGTTTTTAAATTCAACAGAGTGTAAAATCCAGGTCGATAACTTGATTCTACTCAAACAGAGTAGATATCGATAATTTAATTTTAATTTGCAATTATTTTTTTACCTAAAATAAAAGTTGCCACACAATAGCCCGCACAAGACTTTGTGAATTTATCGATTGCTCTTCGATACTCGACCTCACTCTTATTTTTCTCAGCAAGAAATATGTGAAGTGGCTTTGAATTCATCTGAATAGCTGCCAAAGGACCGCCCTTACGTTGAATATTATAAACGGTGTGAGAATCTGGGACCTATCGACACAAAAAATTGTACTTACGATTAGATCCACTATTTGACCATAAAAACAAATTGATTAGGCATAAATAACAAAGAACGTGTTACAGGTTGTAGTTGTACTGAAAAAAACTCACCGCCTGAATCATACCAACGTGCTTCCCTGTGGCCAGACAAGTGTAAGTCCTAATGTTCAGGTCTAGTCCATCTTGTCTCCATAATTCGTCCATCATTCTTATGACCTATAAAGAATGCATTATCACAATTAATTAATCAGATTAATCCAATGCAAAATCGTATAATTACAATATATTATATGTAAAGCTTAGGCTTCAAACTTCACAAAGGAAATCGTTTGAAATCAAGAAAGAGAAAATAGGAGCTGAACCAACCTGAAGAGTAAGCATGTCTTGACGAAGATCATCGCCGTTTTTGAAAATAGCAATAGTTGTGTCACTTCCTGAAAAATTATGAAATTCAATTGTCAGTCAATACCCTATGAAAACCTAATACTATAACAAAACAAGAAAGAAAAAATTGCTTTCTACAATGTCTTCTACCTATGAGTGGAGCCAATGGGTCGTTGTGATTCCATTCCAGCCACAACGGTCTTTTGGCAGAGTTGAGGATTTTACAACTTTTCACCTTCAAGGTTCCCAACTCCACGCATGGATCCACGGGGTTGTTCAAATTTTCTAAAACTTCTCGAAAATTTTCCTGCTGAAACTGGTCTTTCAGAACCCTATTAAGTAAAAGCAATAGTAATTATGTTATAACTAAAAAATTGAAAATGTTAAAATATATAAATGAAAAAAATAGGAAAATAATAATCAAATGAACTACAGGAATAGAGGGGCTATATTACCTCCTTTCCTTCGGAATTTCATCCTTTTTATCCTTCAATCCAGCAGTCAACATAGTGAGTTTTTCCAAAGCTTCTACTTGCTTATTCAATTCCTTTATATGCCCACAAAGCCCGCGGCAATAGGCTTCCAAAATCAGGGTAAATCTCACATCAGCATACGTAGCTTTTCCATAGATTTCTGAACGTATATGCCAAAATAAATAATGGCCAATGTGTCGATTTGAAAGAGCTTTCCTAAGCAAGAACATTCCCAATTCGGACTGAATGTAGGGCTCGTATCTCAGGGACTGAACGAGCTGAAGTAGGAAATCCGAAATATCTGAGTCTTCGAAGGTACTTTGGAAATTCCGAACAGCAAATTCACGAACGTAAAGATCAACACATTTGCAATCGAGCAATGCCAATGTTGTTTCTATATTTACAGCTGGCCAATCTTGCAGGATGGCGTAAAACTAAAAAGGAAAATCACAAGTTAGAACGACCCCATTATTTTAATGATAAATATTTTATGCTGTATTAATCACTCGAATTTGATGCTACCTGAACGGTTTGTTCCAGAGAGCTCCAGTTAACTGCTCCCACCAGCCGGGGTAAGGAATTGGGTAAATGCCGACTACAATATTTTCTGTACTTCCACACAAGAGCTTTATCCTGCTCAGAAACTTCAGATAAAGCATCACGATTCACCAGCTCCTTTAAGTACGCCTCATCCGCCTCAGTATCTGAAATGAAGTCGTAGTCACTTTCTTCTTTATGTTCAATCACGTCGGCCATATGGAGCATTTCCGACAAACTAGGGTAGTACACTGGACAAGAGTAACGATCAAACTCTAATTCCAACGAAGTAATCTCCACGTCCAAATTTGCACCTATAATTTTACATGAAAACTTTGAATACCACTGTTAAAAACTACAATTACACCAACCTAACATCTAACCTTGACAATTCTATTTAACTTAATAAAAAAATCTTGTATCGTAAACACTAACGTTTCATAGCTGGAACCCCAAGGGGATAAAAAACAGACATGGAATCCATTGTAATGGGAGCTCGTAGAAGATCCAATTTGTACTTTCCTGTGATCAGTTTTCCTCGGAAATCGAACAGATTTATATTCCCCCAAGCAATGAGGCACACCGAATCCTGTGCATATAGAAAAACATTTATATTTACAGAATATATGATTGTCAATTGTAAACTGAATGTATATAACTAACCTGTGTAATACATAACTAATTACATTCAGGCCGTACCTGTCGTTTCTTGTTGCGTGGCACGCAGCATAATGAAATACATAGCCGAGCACTGCGAGGCAAGTTCTGCACACCAATATCAAAAGTTAAGTATTCGTTCCATCGTGGACTACTGTTGGAAACTGGTGAAGTTTCTCGGATTTTGCAAATCTGTTCATCCCCGTGAAATATCCCAGCCTTAATACAAACCTGCAGGAACAAAATTTCCAATTACATTTAATAAAACGTTTACAGCAAGTGAAATAATGTTAGTAAATACTGATAGTATAAAATATGCAGGATACACGAGCTTACATTGTCAGCTGCATTAATGAAAGTAGCCCAGAGAACAAGGACCCGAAATTGTCCAGGAAGAGTCGTTAAATTTATGCGATCATCATTGGTTTCATTCTCACTGTTTCGATATACTCGTCTGCAAAACAGAAATCCATGGTAAGTGCATAAGACTAACATAGTTCGGGTGGGATTTCGTATTAAACGTATTAAATCAACACAAATAACTTGACCACGACTAAAATGAAGTTCATTGACACTAAAACTTAAAACTATTGAAACTCGTATCGTCCACGGTTTTTCAGCGTACCGGTAATACGATGGGATGATAAACGGTTCGGTGGGAAGGTACGAGTAAAGCTTCTTCTTTTCTACCACTTCCAGCTGAGGAATGAGATTATTTCTACCACAATCTTGTATGTACTGGAAAGAAGTGATGAAATCACAAAAAAAGTTCATTATGATTATAAAAGAGTACTGAAACAAATAATTATAAATCTAGCGTTTTTTAGTCAGTTTGTAATTCTTATTAGATATGAAACAAGTGAAAGGAAAAATCGAAATGAAACCTACTTTGTACGTCGTGAGGGGAAATGAGCCAAGTAAGTATTCCTGCGAAGCGCATATTTTGAGAACATAGTCTCCATTGTTAGCCAAAGTATCGGACAACAGCTTCTTTGACCGTGACTCGAAAATCTCCGAGATGACTGTATCAGCATTAGCTTCCAAATGAACTTTGACAGTGATAGATTGCGTGAGTGAGACCCACACTTTGAGAATAATCAGTCCACCAGAATTTGGGAAAATACGTTGAAGCTGACTGATTTTGATACGCTTCCCCATTTGAGCACAGTATGCATATATTGCATGCTTTTCCAGAGACTGATTCCGCAACGAAGTGATTTCTTTACACAAGTTAACACTCTCTCGACGAAATTCGATTACTTCCAATACATCCAGGTCATCTAGTTCATCCACTGGACTGCCTAGGGCAACACCTGCAATATTTTGTAAAAATAATTAATGTCATTATGAATCTTTTATATTTAATTTCATATTTGGTAATTCTGTAAAATCTTTCCATATAGATTTGACCACTCGTTGCTGCTATTTAAATCTTTTCCCTATTTTTTTCACCCTTCCTTGCCATCTCAAAAAGGTTAAATGTTACTTTATTTAATTTGAAACATTATGAAATCGCATCACCGCAATCAACTAAAAGGTGAAAGGCGATTTGAATGCAAAGTACGAGGTCAAATTTAATGTTTAAGGTTGCAGTAACAACTAACCGATTTGGGAGTTTAGAATGGACTCTTGTTTACTATCAGTGGAGCTACTGCTGAGCCCCAACTTTAGAAAAGGGTAAAAAAGGTGCAAATCGCAAAGTCTTCTCTTCTCATCGTGAAAGTCTTCTTTTTTGGCATCGGAGGTGACTGACTGAAACACATAGCTGGAGTCCTGGTCCTTCAAATCGAAATAAGGATGCTTCAATCCTACACGCCAGATTTGAGCTGCAATTTGCAAAAAAATCAGATAATCATAATAAGCATTAACAATAATTAAGAAACATTCGCCATTTGCATTTGCCATTTAGAACACATAACAAAGAATAAATAAAACTCACCCTTAATTTGAACAAGTGTTTGATCCCTGGAGCATTTCAACGGAATAACAATTCCATTCGGTAGAAATATATCTAATTCAATGCTCTGGGGCATCAAATGATGACCCCAAAGCTCTCCTGATGAACAAGGCATTTTGTCTCGTGTAATATATTACCAAAATACCAAAAAAACTCCTACAGATTAACTAATTTTTATTTTGTTTACAAATGTTGGGTAGCTAAGCTGGTGGCTTTGATAATTTTTGCGTATGACGTATGAATTAGGAATTACGATCTTTCCACGAACAACGATCAACGATAAACGATGATTTAATTCTTGACTCCTTTCGTTGATTGGTGTTGTTTGTTGTTGTTATTATTGAACTTCTCTTCCTTTGTCCTTCGCTTGTAGCTTGCATTCAACATTTGAATTCGGAATTGTAGACTAATAATCATGAATTATGAATTATTTTACTACTTATGCGTAGGTTTACGATTGTATGCACGCAATTAGATTTACATATCCTTATCCTTAGATCACCAATCACCACTTTCGACTTCCACATCAATGTCTTCTACGAAGCATTTTAATGCTGTACTCACTGAACACAAAAGTCACCTTTGAACTTACTCTAGACACGATCACAATCACAGTTAACTTTAATTTATTTCCTTGTTTGTTATTTTTGCGATCTAGATTTCACATTTGGCGGAGAATTACTTAAATTCTGCGTCTTGTTCCATCATACATCACACATTTACCAATTACACATTACACTACCTACTACCTACTATTTCTATTTGGATTTTTTCTCCGCATTTACTTTATTCTCAAAGTAAAGATCCCGCCAACCGCGTGTCCCTCACTGCTCTCTTCACATTTCTTTACAACCAACAAAACAACTACTGTGGATTAGTGTGGAAGTGGATAGATTGTGAATAGCCGTTGAAATTCTATTCTACTTCTGTTATCAAATCACCTATTTTATTATCATCAGTTATCGTTTTCCTTTTATCTTCAATTTTATTTCCAGTCAAGAGAAGTCAAAACTGAAACTGACTGACAAACTGACAACTGAATATCACGGACATGGTAGAAGGACATATATTGATATAGAGTACATTGCTGTAAGTAGAACGCTCATGAAAATTCCTTGACTGATTTTACAATTTGCCTGTCTGTAGCTTGGTATTATGCAATTATAATAGTAATAGTATAATAATAGATAAATATAAAAGCTTCACTCTTGTAAACCATACACTTTTAAATCGCTAACGAATTCCTATTCAATTCGATTTACTGTTTACTGATTACGATTTACAGCCCCGGAATGTGGAATTTATGAAGCTCGAAAGGAATTCCGGTTTGGCTTGATTGTTGTTGATAATGCTGGATCTGGATGTCCAGGAATATTTATTTTCCTTTAACACTACTAATAATTGTTGTTCATTTAAATGGTCCAGCACTTTTTCAATATCCAGTAAGTTGCAATAATCATTAATTATACTTATTTTATTATTTATTCTCTTTTTGTCTTTTTTGTGTTTTGGGCGTAGTTATTAGTTCTTTTAATTATTTAGAAACAATTAATCACTAACTGACAATAGGTAGCGTGGATTTTGTCCTTGCTTTAAAAGTAACATCTAAAATCGTGGTGCTTTTGCTTTTTGATACGTGAGTGTTTTGGCAAACACGAGCTTGATTCTCACTTCTGAACTGTTCCTGTTACTGTTACTGTTACTGTTTAGTGTAATGTGAATTATGTTGCTGATGAGGATGACTGACGACTGACGGACTGACTGACGATGACGAGATTTGTCGAACGGTGAATGATGAAAGCTGAATGGCGACAAAGTTGATAAGACTGAAACGTAATTCATGATGGTTATTAAGTAATTTATGATTCATATTCATTCATACCTCTGTTTTTTGCAGACTCTGCATCACTGCATCTCATCCTTGGGTATAATTATAAGCAAGCGCGGCATACGCAGTAAGTTAGGTATAGGTATAGGTAATAATTATATATTATTATAATTATAGATGATCATGATCCTGTAGTATAGTTCAATGAATCGCGAATTGCCATCGCAGTCGTGGATTTGCATGATAAATACCAAGTTAAAGTGGAGTATGGAATGGGACGGTATGACATGGCATGACTGACATTTTTGCGTTTGAATTTAATTTTAAAGCATTGGACTTGCGATTGGAATATCATTAATACCAGTAGCTGGTACGGGTACTTGGTTAGTTTGTTACACTTCCCAGGAATGAGTTTAATTCATATCGTACATTTTGATTTGGTTGTGAGTGTAATATACAAATAGTATTAAAAATTTAGGTACTAATCGACTGAAGTACCTAAAGCAATGGATATGAGAAATCTGTAACACTGTAAGCAGTTCATGAATTTATACAATATAATTTAAAAAGTAATGAGCCTTGTATTGTATATTACAAATATTTATAATACTTACTACATCCAGTTCGGAATCGTTTTATGTAATTAATAATTGTTGTTGATACAATTAAATATGTAATATATTTATTGTTGGAATGTTACATTTGCAGTTGAAATAATAATGAATCTCAGTTCATGAGCAGTAGTACAATAACTATTATCAATCAATTTTATCCATGGAATCTCAGTTTTGCTAATTCGGGTCATTTGTGTGGCATGGGGTCATATTTTTTTACTAAGTAATTACATAATATGTGCCTAGTTTCTACTTGCCTCGTTCTGTACGTTTGAGCTTCTACTTTGGCAAGTGGATGATGTAATCGAAAGGTTTAGATGAATCATAATCAAACTTATGGCAGCTATTTATAGTTCATTTAGTTATTTGTTACAAGGAGAGATTATTATCGTCATGTGCTGATGTGCTTATGATGCTTCTAATTCTAACTAACTGTGACTCGGGAATGGGTAAATATGTTTTCGAGATCTGTCAGTTGTTCGTTAATGGTTGTTGTTGGTTTTTCTTGTTCTTGTACTTGTACTGTCACTCATGTTAGAATGGTTGTTTATACAATTATTACATAGTCTGATCTGTGTTATGGATTTTTCCACTTTGTACATAATTATAATATAATTATTAATAGTAGTTCGCTATTATCATTCCCTGTCTAAATAACTTAATTATTTATAATATCGAATATTTATATGGAAAGTCCGCAACAAGTATTTATGCAGAATGCATTGCTTTAGTACAGCTGCGATCAAGAGTTGCGTTGCTAAATAGAAGTGGGATTCGTTGGTGATGAAAAGTTAGAACTTTAAACTCGATGTACGTTAGTACGTTTGACTATCCTTGTCCTATCCTGTCAACACCAACCATATTAAATGTAATTAATTATAGAATTCGAGGTAATTAATCCAATCAAAGCAAAGTCAGAGTCTCATTCACACTGAAGATGAAAATTAGGTACTTATAGACTATAGATACATATATGACATACCTAATTTATACTAAAATTGCATAATAAATACCTACGCAAGAAGTTCGACTTTGACTTGATTTGATTTGATTGAAAATATGTTTTTGACGATTGCAAAAACTAGTGGGTTTTTCTGGAGCGATATTTATGAATAGTTATTAGTATGCACTATGAACCTACTTACATAAATTCAATAATAAAAATGTTATAATTATCTGAAAATAATTGAATAATTGTTTTGTATAATTAGTGAGGACACAAATTATGGAACTAGAAAATCCATGAAAATAGAGAAATCACTTGTCACATGTGGAGTTATTCATATTTATTAAGAATTTGTGCTCAAAATGAGACATCAGTTTTTCTCCTTGTCATTCAACTTCTTTTTCTTATGATTTAATAATTTAATTATAGGGCATAATGTTATACATCATTAATCATTATAAATAAATCGGATTAACTCTGCTTTCTGTACATTTAAAATAGTAATAAGATTTGAAACAGTTATAATTAGTAAAAAATAATCTATTGCTAGGATAATCGAATAAATATCTGAATCAGACAAAAGTTCTGTGTAATTATTCTGTCAGGAAAATGACGGAATGATTGTGAAATAAAAACAGTAGGTATTTGGTACACGTACTATTAGTACCTGCAGAACTGGATACTCACAGCCGGCATAGTAGAAATAAGATATGTAAAAATTATTCATTGGTTATTAAATTGGTATTGTTTTTAAGTGTCAACTAACGATGACAAATGACATTCATTCCATGAGACCTACCCTCTGAGTAATTGTAATTATTTAGGGATGAATTAAATCCCCACAAACAATTTCGTAAATCATTCTTTTCCTATAGTACGTCATATCCTTTTGCTTGAATGTAAATTTCGCATCTCTGGATAAATACTCCGCGTACTTGCAAGCGAATATTCCACAGTCGTATTCGTTCACTTGCTTGGGAATATCCTGTACAAATCATTGCGATAGAAAATCAGGACATGAAAACATTACTTGAAAAAGAATGATTCCTTTAGTAACTGCTCAACCCTTAAGTGTACTATTGAAAAAAATATTAGTGATAAGCAGAAAGTAAATAGAACCTCAACAGTTTCAGTCTTCCATGTTTGCATTCGTAAACTAGCTTGCTTCTTATCTTTAAGCTCGTCGTGTAAATAGGCTTGCAATACCTGGAAAGAATCAAGAGTTTCGGTTAGGAATTAGAACTCCAACGTATAGGTATATGTACCTATTAACATGTGCTGTTTGGATGTGGTATAATTTTTAGTAGTATACCTGAAAACATTCAGGATACTGTCCTCCCAATGAATCATAATACTTGAATGTTTTGCTACGGAAATCTACAGCTGCGAGCCCCCAATGGTCAATCAAATGAATTGGGAAGAGGAGTAAGTCGTAGCTGAAGATATTGACCTAGATTGATAGTGATATTGATATTGATTACTGACACTGACGTATATAAGTTTATTAGACGCATTGTAATTTATTACTCTAGTTTAAATTAAAAAACGCCAATCGTAATTACTGCTATTATAATTATTACTTAGTAATTTTGTAACTATTATTAGAATTGGAAAGTCCAGATTAAAAATGTTTTTCCTAGAATTAGAGTCTGAGTCTGAATCAGACGTAGAAGAGAAAACAAGCAGGGATGATGATTTTGCGATTTCGAAACTACCTACATGAATAGGTACTTGGTAAGTTAAATGTCTTACATATCGAGTGAGATTCTGAACGTGGGCGTAACCCTTGTCCAGATATATCTTGTACAAACATGATCGAAAGGCGTAAACAGAAGGCCACTTATTCTCTTTATTAATCTTAGTACATTCACTCCTTTGGCCAATCAGTTCGAGATAGGAGTCCATGATCTGTTATTATACACATATAGGTATATTGCATCATGATCAAGATCATCATCAGCAGGAGCAGCATGTGGTAATACGTATGTTGTAATTTGTAATTAATTAGGTACCCACTGGTACAACTTAAAGAGGACAAGCACGGAATACTTAAAATTGTATGAGAAACTTACGATGTTATTTAATCCATGATTAGGAGCAAGTGTTTTAATATCGCCTTTAGTCACAATGATTTTGTATCCCGGCGTAGTTGTGAGAACTACTTGCAAACCTCCTCCACGAGCACGAGACCTCTAAAGATGATTACAGGCATTGCATTAAATTACAGATCAAATTTATATTCCTATTGTAAACAACGCTATGAAATTTTGGATAAACTTACCGCTTTCTTTATCACGTCTAACATAGGTTTGGTTAACTTGCCAAGTTGATCATCTTCGCACAGATCACATTGACAGTTAACAATATCATCGTTATTATTATCACTTTTTGCACTGTCTTTGGTGGAGGATTGCCGTTGCAATTGTATCTCCATACTTTTCTTAGGTAATAGCAGGAGATAATAATAGTTATTATGATTTAAAAATATTAGCACATGTTCAATGTATTTATTAAAAGCGAATTAATTTATTAGGCGTTCGAATAATAAAAATTAAAAATGAACTGACAGCTGAACGCCTGCTGTTAAAGTTATTCAAGAAGGATCTAAACAAGAGAGACTGAGTTTGAAGTTTAGTTTGAAAGTTTTGTTTGCAATCAAAACCTAAGAACTATACAGATAGGTAGATATTACTATTATTATTCGTGCTGACACTTTGCTTGTACCCACAATAATTACAACTCCGTGTAATTGATCAATGAATCATTTTGCAGCTGACTGCTCCATAGACCATAACATCAGCTGATTGCAACACAACAATCCCAATAATGAGTAATAACACACATCTTCTTCCTCTTGTAGACTTAATTAATCACTCTGACACGAGATTACTTATAGTTACACTTAAACTAATATTCGCTTCACTGTCCTGCTGCGTATCAACGTCACACCATTACTAACTAAAATAATATTAATTTATAAAATAGTATCTCTACTGAAGATAAATTGTCATCAACGCAAAAGCCACTATTTTGAATTGAATGTATTGCATACTTTTAGACAGGTTGCTGTACATTCTGGTTCTACCCCCTTCGTTGATCGTTGTGACAGTGTTTCCTACCCCTATATAAACCTATACACGTTGGTAAGGAAGGTAGTATAGTAGTGGGTAACTGGGTATCCTTTACAATGTAGGTACCTAGAGACTGAACTGAACATTTTTAATCCTTGGAGAATTCCTTACCGGTTACCCATCTCCCTTTTTCCCTACGAGTAAAG
>JAAXYX010002947.1:0-15771 GCA_036851915.1 Ptenothrix huangshanensis | reverse complement strand
GTCAATCAATTTTGTTGTTACAGTAGCTACTAGCCAAGTGTTTCATGTCGAGTCAATTCGCAGATGATATAGGAGGAAAGAAAAAGTTTCTAATTAAATTTCATCAGAGAGGGATTTCGTGCTATTAGAGCTCGCCACATAATCATTGGGTTAGAATTGGTTATTGTGTGCAGCCTTGATTCGTCAAAAAAATACTTTTTTTCTATTCATCTTTGGCTTAGCTTGATGATGATAATGGAGAACACCGCATTATGGTTCAGATGTGAAGAGAATGTTAAGTATTTTTTTTAGTTTACGTGGCATGATCAATGATCATTAATTACCCGGAGGATATAACAATTAGACGTTGTGAGAAATATAGCTGAATATATTTGTAGGGACACAAAATTTTCGTGTCGATAATAATCACTACATCATCATTGTATTGTAGGTATGTACGTTTAGCCAGATATAATTTTGATTTGGTGTTTACGTACGAAGTACCAAAGACAAGGGCTGGTGTTCAAGTTGGTGGTTGGCTGGCTGAGAAATATTTTTATGATTTTCCGGGAGCACCGTAAGCAGTTTACAGAGAATGATATCTTGACTAATTTCAATGAGGGCTGTCGTAAAGTAACAAATTCACGATGAGAAACTAGTTTAATTTTTCCCTTGTTCTAAAACCATCATTTTTTGGCAGTAAAACATTAACATGAAGATTGTTGGAGCTGTTAAATATTCATTAAGTTGTACTTGGTCCATGTTTATGGTGAGCCTGTGTGAGTACAACATCCTTTTGAAATAAACTTAAAGTCGCATGATGAATACTTCCGTATTCTGTTTCGTACATATAAATTTATTAATGTGATAAATCTGAGCGTCCTCACCTCTTTGCTCACACACCACTTATGTATCTTAGCGTATTCCATAGCGGCTGCTCCTACCTCCGTTGATGGTGAGCTAGGTAGATGAGACCATTTTTTCTTCTCCGCCTCTAATTCTGTACGACTATGTATATAGACACATTTCATTCATAGATTCGAGTGCAAGATGAGAATTTAGAGTCTTTAAAGGAAGTTGAGTGATGGTTATTATTAATTTATAACTTTAATGAAATTCTTGTAATGGTTGTCGGAGGTCATTTAGACACAGAGAGCGAGAGAGAGAGAACTTACTCTATCTAACCTGACAATCATAATGCATAATCCCTTTAAAAGAATGTATTTATGTGTTTATGTATTTTGTAGAATAGCTGAGTGAAACTTAAAAGTGTGAGGATTTATTGCTTGATTTAGGGAAAAAAGAAAGATAAGTGCTCGTTTGTCTTCTTCGAGGCACACACGCCATGTGATGCTCAGTTATTTTACTCTTGTTTAAATGGCTCGAACAACTTCATATCCGAGTATACATCTCAATGAGTGTGAGTACGCAGTACTGACACATCAGTGCAGGCGAGACGAGTAGGTTGTGGTCTTTGTAGGTAGGACGGCAGTAAGCAAGGAAGAGAGGCGTAGGGACAAACAGACAGACACAACACAAGTTCTCAACTCTTAGGGCAGGATACAATTTACGCAGCGATATGAGCTCAAGCAGAAATACATTACACAGGCACAGTGGTCTGGTTCTGGTTACAGTTGGGACAGCAGTTTGTATAAAAGCTGAAGAGGCATTGATGGGTTCATAGCCTGCGTCTTTATGTTCGGGTAAACATTGAAACAGTTTTCAATTTATGGTCAAAGCATGTTACTCAGGATGGAATAATTTATGTGGTCACTCAATTAAAGGTGGTACTTGGTACAAAAAAAGTAGTAGACCTTTACGATTTCCCCCACGGGCCTTTTTCTCCAATTCAAGCATTCATTCAAGCACAATTACACAGCATCGTATTATCTCACTAACTATATTTTATTCAAGCTATGTCAGATTCACTCAGCGAAGATTGCACAATCTCATCCAACTACGTTTTCAAAATGCAATGTCTGAACATAATAATAAAATTGTTAATTTCCCCTCATCAGTCCTTTCTCGTTTATGATATTACACCTTTATTCGTTCAAATTATTGGATTCGTTTTGTATCTACAAAGTATTATTATTTTGTTTCCAATAAGGCATTATAGTAGTGACGTATCAAATTTTCTTGTCGATAGAAAGTGTAAATTCAAGTTTCATGGTTCAGAGGTTCGGGAAATACGAGCGACACTTCAAGTACTTTACTACGATGTTCTTTAAAGCACACCGGACAAAAATGTTAATGAAGGTAAAATCGTCGTGAAATTTCCTTGGTAGGGTTGTAGCAATCATGACCTATAGCTGAATAAGTACAAACCAACGAATGAACGTGGTTATATGTACTCAATGGAAGAGAACTTTGAGTAAAGTGTGGCAAAGTCGATCCTATGTATAAGGTGTAATTTTAATCCTGCAGAAAAATACTAATAAATTCTGATCGGGAGAAAATTCAGGTGATAACTGGGTGTGTGATAACTTTGCTTTAGATGTAATGAATTTAATTGTTTTTCAATAGGTTCGTTGAGACCACCTGGAATAATTGGAGGAAGTAAACCAAAGGTTGCCACGCCGACGGTCGTTGCAAAAATAGAGCAATACAAACGGGAGAATCCAACAATATTTGCTTGGGAAATACGAGAGAGACTGATCTCTGAAGGTAAGAAGACAAATGAGTGTACACCTTGTTTCAATTAGAGAATAGATAGAGATCCCGGTCTTAAGAGCAAGCAAAAAGTTTATGGTTTCATCTCAATTACATGCTGAGGAGACAATTTGAGTGTGAACGAGTCGACTTAAGAAAAGATAGAAGGTTGTGATATATATTTTACCACTCTTCCGTCAACTATTACCGATGAGCCAGATATAGTAGTTGTGATGGAAAAAACCTGGCTGGGGTTTGCTTTCTACTATCTGATCACTGACGGGATGGTTTTTTCAACTGTATGCACACAAACATGAACGTAGGGAAACATGCTCCCTATAAGAATAATAATAGATATATTGAAAATAATGGAAATGGATAGGGAGTGAGCATGGAATGGATAAGCAGGTTAAATGCGTATGTAAATAACTATTGTGAGAGACGGGAACTCCTGGGCTGAAGTCAAGAAGGACATAAAATTGCAGCTTGAAGAGTCTTTCCGACAAAAAGAGGTCTTGGATATCGGTTCATCTGTCTCGTTAAAGGCATGAAACTCACTAAAAAGTTTATGCAAGCCCATAAGTCCATAATTATATAGGGGTTTAAGAGCCATTAGACAAGAAGTGTAGATTTGCGGGACTAGTGAAACAGGGAAAAAGCAGACTGTACTCATTGCATCTCCCAATAAATCAGTCCATGAGACGATATTTGGCTGCTTGCTCAGGGTGTGGTGTTCAAAGAGGTAAGGGAGCGGCTCGATGACAACCTGAAGCTGACACGAAAGGTGTTTTAGTCCCACTGGGACACTCGATAACCTCCGCTCCAGTCTCATGATGAATGTCCCCAAAGTTTAACTAACCTCTTAGACCATCCACCAATTATTTCTACATACTGGCTCCTCTTGTCCCATTCCCACCGTCACCGTCCGCACTCCGCAGGTCCCGGCGTCGTCTCCTTTCTCTCTCTCTCTCTCTCTCTCCACTTGACTGTACCTACTCCTCGATAATCTTATTCGTTTTCTGATATCGTACTCTTACTGTAGCTACTTTTGATACCATCCCCTCCTTCCTCCTCGCCGCTTTTCTCGATTAGATTTACGATTTACTGCTTCTCTTTTCCCTCTCCACATTGATGCTCAGACATTTTTAATCATATACGCACACGTACCCACGAAAATTACTATTATTGTCGCTCCCTTTGCTTTGTTTTTCGTTTTTGATTGTTTCTGCTTTATACTTTATTGATTTCATCCAAATTGATCCTTTCTACCTTTTATGTAAATAGACAAATCCCAGTCACCATTTTCAATTCATGACACCCATCAATTACCACTCAACACGGTATCCTCCAGAGAACAGGGGATGATTCAAGCCTTACACACTATGCACCTACATACCTACCTACCTTTATTTTAGTTTTAATTTGCAGTGCGGTTTACACTAAGAATGCTTGCTCATGAATGAAAAGGATGGAGACATGATCGGATAAATAAACTCATTACCTCAGATGGATTTCATGTGGTATGTTGTGTAATATGCAATATGCAATGTACCTAGGTAGGCATGAAGGTGCTTCGGAATTGTTCCGGTAGAAAGCTTGGAACTCTGTTGGCTGTTAGTACTGTGGTACTGTGGGTGCGTGAGCTATTAGAAGTAAAATACGTATGCATAAACTAAGAGTACAGAGCAGAGAAATGGGATAAATCTTCGTGAAAACTATGCATGAGTCTGTCGTGTATGTGCAAATTTTATTATGGCACTAAAATTCTGTGGGATGAGTCAAAGAAAGACGGAACAATAGAATGGCACTCTATATTAACATTAAATTATCCATTATCAGCGTTTTTCTCAATATCCGAGCCTAAGCCAAGTGAGTTTATGTACGGTCCATGTGGAGTCAGTGGCGTGGAGAGCCTAGACATATGTATGTGTGTCTATATCTATACATTTATCGGTTAAATGAAACGGATTTATGTTTTTATAGGTATGTACATTTTTAATAGCTGATGTCCTCATAATACATTCGTACATAATTGCTGGAAACATTGTTTTACTACTTTGTCCAGTTCTATCGAAATGTGAACGTTCAGTGGATGTGAGCGCTTATCTATCGTCTTCCATTCCGTTTATATTTCATTGCTAATGGCAGAAAAATTCTGAAAATCCATCAACTTTTATGACAACAGGCAAAGAAATGATCGATAAAAATACCATATAGATGCGCGTACGCGGATTTTATAGACGGTCAAGATTATTTTATATGACTTGAGTTAGAAAAAAATATTTTCGGGATTTTTACATTAAGCTGATGAGATTAGCATCGAGTGCTTGTTCCTTTGTGAATAATTTAAAACTTTAATTTCTTTGTTATTCATGGTAAATGACCACACTCTACATTTAATTGTTTTGCTCTTCATATTAAAAGCTGTCGGGAATAGCTGCTCAACTAGTATCACCTTTATGCTACTTTACTCTCAAAATGAATTCATTGCTAAATATATTGTGTACCTACAAACTTCCTCTAGTCAAACTGTGTCTCGCTCTCGCTTTATAGGTCTGAAAGTTCAGTTAGCAGGTTTTTATGAACATTACATTTGCACTCAACTTGTACCATTGTTTTGTGATCTGAACGGCATTATTGACGTTGATGTACTGTAGTGAAGTAGCTTTAAGGAGGAGAGTCCTCTGGATGCGCTACACATGCATGTAAAGTTGAGATTGATTGTGAGACAAAGTAGGTATCATTTCAATTTCACGCATGGAAATTCTTGCAATCACATTCCTTACATTTGCCTATATTTACTCATTTCCTTCGTTATTTGCGTACCAGTAGCTACTACTGAAGATTGACTACTGTGTGAGCACATTGAGTTTAGAATACTCCAAGATAATTTTACAAATCTATCTACAGGTAGTACATGGAAAACGTATGTACTTGTCTATTTTCTCGTATTGTTTTAGCTTAGGTTGGAATTGCTCGTAGTGGTTTAGTTAGAAGGGGGTTGGATTGGAAGTTGTGCAAGTGGATGGTTTGTGGTTATATGTAGTGAGCATGAGGAATGCCTGCTGATTGTATCCTATATAATATTATAATGGTTATTTTTTGTATGACCAAAGGTTTATTAGATTCTGAAAGTTTGTAGGTACACAAGTAGTTAGGAGTCAGCTAGACAAAGAAAGGTGGCTTTTGTGTAAGGATGAGGGGAGAATGTGTGCATATCTTGTAAGCTTGTTTACATGAGTCTCACAAAGTGGCCCTTGTTGAAGATCTATTGATGGTAGCATAAATGATTTCACGATGAATTGCTTGGTTTTCTTTTTCTTATTTTGATGTACAGATAGATGTGGTATACAGAGATAATTGTATGTAGGTACATACAAACTCGGCTTAACTCGGCTACATATACAAGCAGGGTATTTGCCGATTTGATTTCGATAGGGAATCCGAGGGGAAAATCATGTTAGTGTTTGTGTGTATAAATCTATCAGTCATGAGAAAGGGATCTTGAGGAATATTTTCCTAAAATTTCAGCCTATAAGACAAGGTATAGTCAGGCGCTGTGAACTTCGTCCTTTTGTATTGTTATAGCATAACTTTTGTTGAAAAGTTCAATAGACGCGCAAAGACCAATTTTAGCTGTACACACAGAATAAGACGAACCGAGTCAGGCATATGCATGCAGGTAGCAGGTATACATATGTATCTACTTAGGCATTCGTGTTTAACCTGAACGCTCTATTTTGTGTTGCAAAAGGCTGAGGTGGATTGAGTGGAAGTGAAAAAATAAAGCTTATGTAAGTACACATATAATGGGTTAGTGAATGAGTTTATGGATAGATCGGAAAAGCCAAGAAAGTCAATTTTGATTTGATCATATGTTCTTTTTGTACCCTTTCTCTTGTGTTCTGTTGTATGTGGTGTTGTGTTGTATTGTATTGTATGTCGAATGACGTTCGCATCACTGTTTTTCGTTAGATTATATTAGACGTAACGAAAGAAGTTCGACGCTGTTGGTCTGCTTGGTGGGTTTTCACACTCATATTTTGTAAGAGGACATTATAGTGTGAGCAATTCGCCCACAGCAAGAACTCTGCCGATTGAATACATGGTGAAGAAAGAAGAAGGCTTGCCTGCCTTTTGCTCTGCCTGTGGAGTGAAGACAGGTGTCTAAAGCCATTAATCAAAATTAATGAGGTCCTCTTCTGCTACAAAGAAACCTCATTTCGCTATAATGAAATTAATCCAAGCAATAAAATTATAAGGCAACTATTAATTCTAACCTGGTGATAAAAGTTCAATTTACATTACATCGTCAGCCTCTTCTCTTCTACAAGGGTATTGTGACCAGCAAATAATCACTGAGGCAATGGACACAGACGGTGAGACGAGAATAGCTACGTTCGCACTAACGATCCAAACTCCTGTAACAAATCATCGCACATTGCACCTCTAATTTGTGAGGTTGATACTGGAATGCTTGCGTAGTTGCTTTATTTTCATTATGTAAGATTAAAATAGCATGTATGCATTCCCACTTCATCCTTGTTGCTAAAATGTTTCTTCTCTAGGATTGAGCTACAGGGAAATATAGCAGCATTTTAACAGCACGTAAATTTTATTTCATAGGATATAGTTATGAGTGTATCAATCGGTATTTAACTTGGAAAAAAACTTGGGCATGAACGGAGAATTATTTTATCGTGGATACAGGGTAGAAGCCTGGAGCGTGAGTACAGCTCATGACGCTCCTATCTTCTGGAATTATCTCCCTGTACATATTCACAACTACAACTACAGGACAAGTATTTACATGCTTGCTTTTTTATGTGGGCTCACTTTTCACAGGCAGTTGTGACAGGCGATATCCATTCAGTTGAGCATCCAAGTTAAAAAATTGTGGTTACACACTGTGACACTGTGCAAATCTATGAACATATTCGTACGACAAAACCACACCATGCAATAGGAAAACATGGCATAATGCACTCGGAACAAAACTCATGCTTTTGAGGTGTTAAGCAAGGTAATCAAATTGTCTGTGAGCACAAAAAATTGCTCGTCTTGTTTGACAAGATTTCTGACTCTGGAAATCAACTTAATCTTTCACTTTGTACACACATTCAGCTCTTGTTGTAATTCAATTGTGAATGACACGGTACGCATAGAATAAAATGCGACGGAATGATCCCGTGTTGTTCCAATCATTACACTATCAGCTATGGATGCACTGACGTCTATTGGAAGTCACCAGCAATAAATATGTAGATATAATGTCCTGATTACGCTCTATTAAAATTTTTTGTTTGGAACTCCGAGCAGATTGTGTTTAAATTCCTCAAAATCCTAACTGCCAATTCAGTGTTTTTCTTTGATTAACGCAAATTTATGTCATTCCGTAGGATGGTTAATAGGAGAGGAAGGAAATAAAATGAAGCTGTTTAGGGCTTGTTGGATCGTAACACAAATTCTCATCCTAAGTGCTTGTCGAGTGGTTCAAATTTAATTGTTCTCTAGTTCGCTGTTTGATTTGACTGCATTTCACTCGTTTTGGTTGAATAAATTCATTACTGTAAGGTGTATGGAGTTTTCTGTTATCGATTGACTAAAAAAGTATCAAAGGTATCATAACTTATTTCTAGTGATGACGTGAACCGTGAATTCATTTATAACCATAACTCAAGTATCAGCTCAGGTTGTATCCTTCTGCAGGCATAAATTTGGCAAGCCTTGGAAGCCTAGTACCTACAAAATGGAATTTTGCTTTTTTAATTTTTAAAAAACTAATATTTTTTCTTTGGTAATAAAAAGGTGTCTGCACAAATAGCACAGCCCCAAGTGTGTCAAGTATCAACCGAATTTTGCGAAATCGTGCAGCTGAGCGGGCCGCAGCCGAATTCGCCAGAGCTGCGGGTTATGCTGGTTTGTACCATCCTTACGCACTTCCTTGGCCGGCTGCTGCGGCTGCACATTTGTGGTCACCATTAGGTCCTTCAAACTCTGGTGCTCCATCAAATCCACATGCTGCTTTGGCTTCCTTAGCTGCCGCTTCGGTACAACAACAAACTTCTGATCTCTCTCATCCTGGAAGCCACAGCACTTCCTCAACAAGACCATCTTCGTCAGAAAGCCCTACTATACGAGCTCATCATTGTAAGTGCTTTCAATATTATATACTTTTCAAACATCTTTTCTTCCTTTCAGAGGAATTTTTCTAGTTCGATTCTTAACTAGGGACCTACCTTAAGTACATCTTGACTTGCAAGAAGCTTCGCGGAAAACAAAATTTGTTGAGGATAATTATGTTGCATGTAGGAAGCAAGAATGAGCATGGTACTAACCACTTATGTCCCCATTTATTTAGTGGAATTAGAAAGTCGAAATTCAGAAGATGCATCATTGAGTGGAGTCATCAGTGGAACGGACAGTGAAGGCGAGGTCCCTAAATTTCGCCGCAACAGAACCACCTTCACACCGGAACAATTACAGGAGTTAGAAAAAGAATTCCAAAAGTCTCATTATCCGTGCGTGACAACACGTGAAAGGCTAGCGTCTAAGACTAACTTGTCAGAAGCCCGTGTGCAGGTATAATCTTTACCTTAATATATTCAAAACATTTTTTACTTTATACCGATTGTCGAATGAAGTACCTGTATGTACGCCAGGAGATTTAGCAGCTAGTTGTGTTGAATACGAGGTACATAGAGTTTACTGAATGTTTACTGTGTATACACAAAATGCCATACGGTTGGGGACGTAGATGTGCATGCAGGTGTAGGTACTGTAGGCGGTGAGGAAGGTTTGGGCTGTCAAGCTGAAGTATGAATATCTCGGAGGATAGATGTAATGACATGATGTAAAACATGATACGATGATAAAGTCATTTGACATTTGATCCTTTCTCGTATTTATTAGATGGTCTTGTAAGTAGAGTGAAAGGTAGGAAGACGCATGTGCATCTTGTAGAAAACCATTGAAAATAGTTAGAGATATTACTTTCCTTCCTTCACTGGAGGCACAGGAGGCAGAGCATTTGAATAGACAGACCTATTTGTAAGCATTAGGTATAGTTGAGCACATTCATCTCACCGTTTGATACCCATTATTTATCACCATACAAAGACGTCATAATCCCAGTTAAGACCAAATCAGGGTGCATCTCCGTCTCATGTATATAGTTGAACTTGCACATCCAATCTCCCCCTTCCGAATCCACTTTTCCCTCCGTCGGTGACTAATATCTATTTCTAAATTGTAATTTAACCTTCGGTATGCATGATATGCGCATAACTAGTTGCTGGTACCGATACCGATAGAACAGACTGACAAAGGTATGTACATGTTTACATATTGACATAATCAGTTATAACTATTATGCGAGCGAACCAAGTACATATTGATGTAGAACTTCAGCTTGCATAAACAAGATGTTTACATGTTGGTATGTCAAGGTGTTCATCCCCAACACCAACTGTCCAAAAGGACCAAACAAGTTCATCAACCATTCCAATGGATACATTCTGATTTGCTTCCTTTTTATTACGATTGTTCATTTATTTGTGCAGTCATCCAAAGTCATCAGCATTTCGTCTTTTACTATTCATGAAGTGAAGGAACTATGTAGTCATAGAATGCATGGTTAAGAATGCACTTAAACAATGTGTCACACATGGAAGGTAAATATTGCCACAATAATGATTACGATAATCACACTTGTCATGGTAGGTGGGATATTGTATGGTGAGCGACGAAATATTTTTACTTAGGATCAGTCGCTAGTCATTTTATGGATGATCGGTAAACATCGTTGATCCAGTCGTGAACATACCTCAGGAGGTATGTGACGTCGAAGGAATTTTATTTAGAAAGCTAACCAATTACGATAGAACCATGGGCATGTGAATACCTTTCAGACTTGGCGAGGTAGGTGGAAGTAGTTAAAGAAGGGTGAATGAATTTAGAGGAGCAGGACTTTGGGACATTTCAGTAGCAAGTTCCCGGGACATGGGAGAAGGTAGGAAAAGCAGGAAGTAGACTAGCAGACTAAGGCTGTGGATGAGGTAGCTAGCGGGCTGACCTGGTTGAATAGATAGATTCAACCAGGATTTAGCGAAGTGTAGAGACTATGAAAAAGTGAGTTGGGAAAATTTCTTTGTCCAATTCAGGTTTGGTTTTCCAATAGACGAGCCAAATGGAGACGTCATCAAAGAATGAATTTATTGAAGCCGTTCGCTCTGCATGGCTCGACCTCTCCAAATCTGGGACATCATGGAACTACCTCGCCCGCCCCATCCCCTTCCCCCCCACCGCTCCCACCGCCAGCTTCTATGGGCCACCACCACCACCGCCACCATCCTCACAACTCCGAGGGTCACACGCTCGCTCTCCCGCCACCTCCTCCCAACTGTCCATTGCCTCTTGTCATGGGTGGTGAGAACAGTGCATTTAATCCTATTCGACATCAACCTCATCACTTTTCCACCCATGGACACCAGTCTCATCGTGTCAAGCGTCATTCGAGCGGGGCAAATAATTTGAGTCTTACTAATCACATCAATAAGTCACCTGACTCTCCCGATGATCACGAGCCGCAAACTTCCCCTTCGGCCTCACCACATTCCGACTCGTCGGAATTGGTTGATATGAGTGACAGTGAGCCTGAGGACAACCGAGACAAAGACACTCCGCCTAAGTAACTTGGTTCGTGAATAACTAAGCATCAATCATCACCATACTTTTCAAATCATTATGTACCTACCTTCCTGCTACTACTACACCTACTTACTACCTACCAGTACTCACTACCCTTGTCATTGAGTATCACAATTAACCATGGCAACCGCAACAGGTAGTCATCGTCATCAACCATTCAGTCCTATTTTGTTTTCTTCCTCATGTTTTACAGTTGTGCGCAGGTAAACGTTACTTCCTATACATTCCATTCCAATCCATCCCATTGCATGATGCATGACAGTGCCAGTACCCGCGAACAAGAAATACGTAAGTAATGTTACATGCAGTTGGACGTTCAGTCCAATTGATTCCAAGGCACTCTGCGTATTGTCTACGTTGTCTTGGTACAGTAATGACTGGAGGGAGTGAAATTAAAATACCTAGGTACCTAAGTACCTACCAACTCTGAAATTGCTCCATCTTCTCCTTTGAGATACATTTCAATGCTTTCAACTATTTCGAGAATACTACACGTAGGGATGTTCAGTTGTACATGATTTTAATGAAATATGTCGACGGGTAGAGTAGGAAAGCAACGAATTAAATCAGTAGTATTAGAAAAATACATGTCCTAAGTTCGCTGCTAACAATGAAAAATAAACTGACACTCTGTGTAGCAGACAAATGAAAGTGAAACAATGTAGTCACAATAGGAGAATGGAACAGAATCACTGTGCTTACTCATCTCGTTCAATATCAACTCTCCGTAGTCAATAGGACTTCTGAACTGATTGAGCAAAGAAAAAAATCATCCGTGGTATTTAAGTTGAGTTTCACGGTGACCAAAAAGTTCCTTTTGTACCCTGTGTCTGTAAAAAAAACACTGGACTGCTAGAGTCAAGAGTATGGGCTGCTGTAAACACCAAAATATTAAAATCAAACTCGCTCCCACATATAATAAACCCGCACTTGTAAATGTAAATGAAACCGCACTACTACTATTGCTACTGTACTGTGTAATAAAGCATCGTGTGAATTGATAATATTTGCGTAGTTTGTCAGATACAATATCCAGTTTTATAACAATTACTTACACCATACACCTACACAACTGTAAGGGAAATAATTATCTGTATTATGGTTTTTCCACTGGTGGGTTTAATTGTTATTCAGGAGAATGTTGGATATTTTTAGAGAGCAGTGAACAAAAATTGTAATTATCATATCAAGATTTAAAAATCGGCTTTATGACTGTGACGTCGGGATGTTTGAATTGGATCGAGAATAGATAGAAAGTGGGTCACTTTAAACGAGTGCGAACAGTGTACAGGATTAATATCCTGGGAATACAGGTATCTACATAATCATACAGATATTGGCGTTTGCACCAAACTATTAAATTAATCTAATTTTAGAATGACTGTGCGTAGTGTATTTATATCATTATGACTATTAGTGTAGTATTAATATAACACTTGTTTTTTTAATTTCGAGCAGACATATTAAATGTTAGATTTACCGTTAAATCTGCCTACGCTTTATTAAATATGTGGGAAAGATGAGATCGAATAATTATAGGTTTACAATAGTTGTAGCTAAAAGTTAAATATAATTATGTGATTATATTATCTAATTTAATTATGACTTGGACATGAAGTAAGTGCATCTAATTACCATTATAATTTAAGTTGATTTATACGACAAACTATTTATTAATAATTTATGTAACCATACTGACCAGTGTTGAAACGTCTGGCGTTTGTTGTGGGCTGTTATACAATATGTATTCTGTATGTACGTAGTTTTGTTCTTTGTCTCATACCAAACGTTGAATGATTTAAATGTCAAGCCTAGAAGTTATAAAATCTACAAAATCCTACTAAAATGATATAAACACAAAGCATTTCGAGATATCACTTCCCTTCCAATGAAAATAAATTCAACGAATCGATTTTCAAATACATTTTAATTATTCTTCCTACCTTGTTTGTTTTTATGGATCCTACATTCATTTGGTTGCACTGATTTCATGCTTGATTTTTTTGCCACTAACGATAAGGGTATTGCTTGTTTGTAAATGTTTTTTTGCCCTCTGCAAATATAAAAAGCAATTCTCGTCCCTCATAGTAAACTCACACACAATTAATTTTAAGGACGATAAGACACGGAGATGGGGAGTTCATATGTATTTCCTTCGTTCATAATCTTTGCATTGGCACAAGTAGGATGATGTAGCAAGAGTACAGAACAAGCCATAAAATAACCTTCGAACCTTCCTAATAATAATAATAATCTTCACACTTAATCATGGGACAAGAATATTTTACTAGGTGGCCAAAAAGCTGATGATGAAACTGCTTCCATAAAGTGTTCATTGAATTTCAACTAGCCATAAAACACTGAGTTTGCTATAGTAATGTGTCGTACGGTCGCACCGTGCAATTGCTTTGTGAAATTGCAGTTGAATTTGTTACTTGCACAAAGTATGCACGAATTCGTTACTACGGGGGCCTACCTAATTATGCCTAGCTGCAAATTATTAGGGTGCAGGTAGGTCCCCTTTAGTTACAAATGTGATTCGTCCAAGGCTTATTTTCGGTACCGGAAAGTTATTACAATACCCATCGGATCTGTTTGGACTTGCTTACCTTCGTGTAATTTATCTTTCTTGCGGACAGAAAACGTAATCAGAAAAGAAGGTGATAAGTTTAAAAGGACTCTGCTAGTATCTGTATATTGGTTGGTCGGAGAACGTCAACTTGTTGTTTCCTCTCCTGAAAAGGAATTTTTACCCCAGCATATTTTACAACTTTGCAACTACTTATCACCTTTCGTCATAAAAGGATTTTCATTAATTTCCTTCTGCATTCAACTTGCATAGATTCAATTTGCCATTTGATATGCTCAAATTAAAAGACATCCATGCGATGGTTTTAATTTACTTGTGTAATTATTACACCTACGTTATAACCTTTTACTTTTCTTTGTTTCAACTACTACATGATATGTACATATGATGACAATATTTACTTTCAAACTGCTACAATCACCGACGCCGTAGATTATGAAAATACACAAAACAGTAACGTCCCTGTCTTAACTCATGCATATTAAAGTTACACAGTCCAATGTATCGTTCGTTAGTCATTATTCATTCCTATGCACTCATTGTCTATTTGTCTCAACTGTAATAAGTGTTTATATGTAGTACTTGCATAATATACATATGTAGGTACTATATTGTCCGTGAAGAGGCAAACTGTTCACTATCTGACTCCATTTAAATGCAAAGTGTCACGCACTCGCGAATTTGTAAAATAAATCTTCCATATATCCAATTCTGTAATGTGGGTAAGGGACAAATTGCTTTTGAGAATTTAAAGAAGAAACGGTACTTTAATTTTGAATCCAATCGGATACGCGAAATTTTGCCTCTTCACCAACGATGTGTTAGTCTATGCTATGGTACTTCACGCCGTATAAAATGAAAAAATAGGTAGGTGTAGGTATACTACATAAAATTATACGTACTACTACAAGATTTTCATTCATTTCTTCTTCAGAGGGATACATACATCAATTTTTTTCTAATAATACATTTTGTGTCATAATTGGAGGGAAAAATTCTAATTACACTAAGGTTACAAGGTCCCCTGAACAGTTTAACTTTTCTTAAAGGTGGGCATGGATAGGTACACCTGCTTTTACGCAAGCTTCATCCACACTGTTTATCTTAAATGAATAACCAAACAAATTTGTGCTGTCTTTCGAGTGCCTGTGTCCCTGGTCAGCCATAAAACTCAAGTTATTTGCCATAAATCTTCTTTTTCTTTTTATTGCTTTATTTGAAATTAGTTTACATAGTAAGAAAATGAATGAGTAGTGTCTTTCAATGCTGGTCCATAGGCAGGTTTTTTATAAGCAGCTGCCAATGATATACATACCTCGTCAACGATCGTGTGGACCGTTTTGTGGTCTACCCCTGTAAGTAAAAGTAAATGAGAGCTAACTGACTGGCGATACAACTTTCTTGTATAAAAACTTTATATGTACATATTGGTATGCGTGGAAATACTCAGAGCTCTTAGTTTAGCAGCTTTCAAGTGGTAGGTACAGTTCATATTGTAATTTAGTACACTGGCGCTGCTGTCCATTTATTTCCAGGTTTTAATGTGAAGAACAAGTAGGTATTGCAGCTGTGGGTACTACAGTACTGACCATTGGTACATGAATAGCTTAACGTACTCGGAGGACACTCGAATAGTTCAGAGTGATGAGACATAAATATCCTACAATAAATACATACTCGGATGTTCGATTGTTGCAAGTTATGAACAAGAGCACCCTAGACTTGAACAAGGATACCAATTGCTAATAGTTTAGTACTAGTACAAAAACGATGTTGTGTTGTAACAGTTACTTAAAGAGAGGCTGGTATAAATACATTAACTTGGTATAAAGAAATCCAGA